>JARYZH020000061.1:0-119998 GCA_030021035.2 Notholithocarpus densiflorus
CTTCTTTAACAGTATGTCAGGTTACCGTCAGGCGATGGAAGGTGTATGTTGATGGTGCATCCAACGCAAGGGGCTCGGGGGTCGGGATAGTGCTGATATCTCCCGAGGGCATAAGGTTGGAGAAGTCGCTCAAGCTGGGCTTTCGGGCTTCGAACAATGAGGCTGAGTATGAAGCTCTCCTTGCTGGACTGCAGGCAGCACAGAAGCTTGGGGTGGAGGAAGTAGATGTATTTTTAGATTCTAGTTTGGTGGTGATTCAGATAAACGGGAGTTTCGAAGCCAGAGACCAGTGCATGTCTCAGTACTTAAAGATGATCGGGAGTGTATGCGCTAACTTTCGAGAAGTAAATGTGATCAGGGTATCGAGAAGCCAAAATAGCCACCCAACTCTCTAGCCACCCTAGTGTCCTCTTTAGACAATTGTATTCCCTAGATGATACTAGTAGAATCTTTGGAGTGCCCAAGCATTGAGATGCAGACTATGGTGGCAACCACGTTAGAGCTAGGGCTGAGCTGGCTGGATCCCTATATAGCTTTCTTATTTGACGGAACTCTACCAAATGATGCGAGAGAGGCTGAAAAAGTACAGAGAACATCCACTCGGTATTGGTTGTCTGAAGACAAAAAATTGTACCAACGCTCGTTCGGGGGACCTTACTTGCTGTGCCTTCATCCCTGCAGAACTGTCGAGCTATTAACTGAGCTTCATGAAGGAATATGTTGTATTCACTTGGGGGGAAGGTCACTAGCCCACCGAGCCATGACACAGGGATTCTGGTGGCCAAATATGCAGCGGGAAGCAGTAGAGTATGTAAAAAGATATGGTCGGTGCCAGATACATGCCCCAATGATACACCAGCTAGGGGGAAATTTGAACCCAGTCACTAGTCCTTGGCCGTTTGCTCAGTGGGGGCTAGATATAATTAGACTGTTCCCAAGGGCTTCAGGAAATAGGCGGTATGTGATAGTAGTGACGGATTATTTCACAAAGTGGGTGGAGGTCGAAACTCTAGCAAATATTAGGGATGTAGACGTGAAGAAATTCGTGTGGAAAAATATCATCATGAGATTCGGAGTTCCCTGATCATTAGTGTTTGATAATGGGCTACAGTTTGATAGTAAGGTCTTTTGTGAATATTGTGGCAGCCTTGGGATAATCAACAGATACTCTTCGCCTTCATACCCCTCGAGTAATGGGCAGGCCGAGGCAACAAATAAGACGATTGTTAACGGCTTAAAGAAGCGACTAGAAGGAGCAAAGGGAAGTTGGGTTGACGAGCTGCCGAACGTTCTATAGGTATACCGAACAACTCCTAGGAGGTCCACTGGCGAAACACCATTCTCCGTGACTTATGGCACTGAGGCAGTGATACCTGTTGAGATTAGTTTGTCAAGCCCGAGGGTGGCCTGCTTTACGCAGGATCGTAACGTTGAAGGTTTGGTTGGTAGTCTAGATACGTTGGAGGAGCGAAGAGATATGGTGTCTATACGACTTGCTGGCTATTAAAAAAAGCTATCCCAAGGGTACAACAAAAGGGTGAGCTCACGGGAATTTATGCTAGGGGACCTTGTTTTATGGAAGGTAGTGGGAGGTATGAAAGATCAAAGTGCTGGAAAACTGGCTCCAAATTAGGAAGGATCCTATCGAGTTACTGCGGTTGCTGGAATAGGAGCTTACTACCTTGAGGACCTGGAGGAAAGACCTTTGCCTCGACTATGGAATGTGTACAATCTAAAGAAGTTTTATCAGTGAATGTAATGTGTTTTAAGAATTGGATGTTTTAAGTTATGAGATAACAAGAACATGGGGGTTGAATAAGTTCTAGTTAATAGATTTCGTGTGAAGTAATGGTTAATAATGAAACATCCTATTTAGCCTTACGCATTCTCCTAAAAACAGAAGTCTGGCCTTGGCATGGCCCCGGTCATCGACCAAATGGAAACCTTACGCATTCTCCTAATGGCAGAAATTTGGTCTCAGCCTAATCCTGGTCACCAACTAGATGGAAACCTTATGCTTCTCCAAAGGGTAGAAGGAAAATTTAAGCTTTCTTTAAAGATGCATTCCGGCCACGCCCGACACTGAGAACGAGTAATAGTTCGTGTTTGTTATATAATTACTGGGACATTATGTTTTGAAGAATGATGGAGGAGTGCCCTAAGTTCTTGTTAACAAATTAGCATGTACGGAGATGGTATCTTAAACGTTAACACCTAACGAAAACACCCGGGATAATAATGCTTAAACAGTAATGAGATATTGCCGAATGAAAACACTTAAACGAAATTCTTATCACAAATTTTAAATTCGGTCTAGTTACCGAGTACTCCATTTTTTACCGAACGTTTACACTTAAACATTTCCTCATGCTAGTATCAAAGCCCTTAGTTTAGTGTCAAGATTGGTGGAAGCATGATGAAAATAAATGGAAAGCTATGTCTTTCAACACACAAATTTAATACATTAAAGGGAAAGTTAAAAATGTCATTCTTATACATATTTAAAAAAAAAAAAAAAGACAAAAAGAACATTTCGAATATCTCCAAGAGTAAACTGCGGGGGTAATAGTGGCTGCAGGATTCATAACAAGGGCTTCCTGGTCGGTCGGGGGGTTGCTGGGCGAGGGGTCTGAGATCACTGCTAGCTGAGTTGTCTATTCAGACACAAAGACCCTGGTTCTTAGTGGCTCATCATCGAGCACCACAACATGGGAGTCAATCTATAGTGATAGCTCTTGGGACTCGGGGTTCTTGTCGCCCTTATCTTCGCCACTACTGTCCTTCTCCTACTTCTCAGTTTGGACTCCAACTGCGGGGTCCTTAAGCACAGGCACCTGATCGACCTTTTTGAACGGGGATTCTTTGGGGAGCTCGATGGTGTTAACCGCCGCCATCCATCCCTTCATAAACCTGAACTTTCGGGAGTGAAAGATGACGGGGCTCACCTAGTCCTTGGCATGCATGAAGCCCTTGTTGTAATAGGTTAGCTTCCGGGCTTTTTCTCCCCCTTTATAATCAGCAAATTCCTTGTCCTGGGCGGAAAGGACACTGGCGGTTTCGGCAAGCTTAAGCTTGGATTCCCCGAGCTTGCTGAGCGCTTCATTTGCTTTTTGCTCGGATTCCATGGGTGACATGCAGAGGTCTTCTCTTTTAGGCTCGTCTCGGTGACTTTCTTAAGGGCTTTTTCCTTGTCGGCCTCCTCCTAGGCATCCTTCAGTCAACCTTCCACCACGTGGGTCAATTGGGCGGCCTATATAACCAAAAGACAATGTTAAGATGATCCTAAACCAACTGATAACACTTGTTTATTTTTATGACTTTGGCAAAGGTTTGGGAGGAAATAGAACTTACCGTGATGGTATGCCATTTCAACTTAAGCACCAAGTCATCATCCCAGCAGCCAGTGTAGTGCTCCATGTCACCCGGGAGAAGAAGGGCTTGCCCTAGGCTGTCGGAAACATGACCCCCCTCTCCGCTTCTTCAGGTTCGAAGATAAGAGCTGGAGGGTAGTGCTTTGTCCGCCAGCTGGAAGCTGCACTCCCATGGGGCAGTCGAGCTTAATAAGGATGTCGTGACCTGCAAGCCGATTATAACGGGCTAGTTCAGGGGTTGTGTCTCCTGGGGAGTCTTACTAGCCGATGGAACTGTCGCCCTTCCTGAAGCAGGAGTTGGTAAGTGAGTAGTTGGGGGGGGGTACTTTCCAGGGTTATAGCACCGCTTGCACCTTTATGGCACTTCCTTTGTTGTTTGGGCGCGGCGGGAGTGGTGTGCAGAGGGGTAGACTGGGAGGAAGTTAGGCCCCCCGAGGTTGGAGAAGCCGGGAACCAGCGGTCTAAGGCCATTGTTCGCTTTTTCACCATTTCTACAGCCGGGTCTAGGAGTATAGTATCAATCTTTTCGGCAGTCGGACCCTCTTCGTCAGGATCTTCTCGGGGAGGAGCCTCTACAGGAATGTGCTCTGCCCGACCTTGAAAGACGGTGTCTCTCGAACCATCTTGAATGGGTTTAAGAGAGTCGTATCTAACTAATCGGGGACCTAGGTTCCTGGCTTCCCTGGAAGTGAGTCCTTGAGGCAAAAAACCTAGTAGCCGAACGTCTAAGTATGACAATAATGGGCTGCCGACCGTGAGGGTGCTTGAAGCATCTCGTGTAGGAGGGTACACAGCCCAGAATCAGGTGGGAAGCCCTCAACTACCCGTCGTAGTGCACAATTATCTCAAAGCAGAGTAAGAAGTTAAGCTCTTTGACCTGCACGACGTTGATATCTGGCTGGAATTTCTTGGAAACTGCAATCGAGAACAATCAACAGTCCGAAAGGGTTTTTCTTAAATAATACGTGCTGGTAGGTACCATTCAAATATAAAAGTAAAATATGTGAGGGGAACAAGTTGCAATAGGGTTGGGAATCGGGAAAAGTAGGAATCGACCTATTTAACGAGGTGAGGTTGGGCAAGTCAGCTCTCTGTTCAGCCAATTGCCGCTCACCTTCACGAATTCTCTTGTTGAGTTCCTATTGGAATCGGGGAGGCAGGATATCAACCGGACCATGGTGCTTCAGGTTTGGAGGTAATACCCGAGGCCTAAACTCCCCCGAATGGAGTACATGAAGTTAATATCGTGGTGAGTGAGGCTCAATCCGTACAAATGGTTGAGATGCCCTACATAGTTCACTACCCTATAAAAGTTAGGCAAGCACTGGTCGGGGCTGAGGCCATAGAAACTAAGAGTCCTAAGTAATAAAGGGTCTACTGGGAACCTAACTCCACCTTCTAGGATAGACATTAAGGGGCAGAATACTACATGTGGACGCCTTTGATCTTCTATGTCACCTTCATCACAGTATGAGATTTCTACATCTTGAGGAATGCTAAACCTAGCCATGAATGATGCCACATTCTCCTTAGTTTTTTTTAAAAGATAAGAAAAAGGCATATTGTTGAAATATAAGTTAAGACGGGAAAAGAAAGAGAGACTTACAGAATTTTTCTTATGGAGGAGGGAGTGAGGTCTCTTAAGGAAGATGAGGGCTCGAGAATGGAGAGAGGACAATAGTGCTAGAACACACAGAAAATGAAGGGAAAGAAAGAAGAGAGAAGCATAGTGATCGTGGTGGGTATTTATAGGAGCATGAGAGTCATTAATGGTTGTCACATAGCAATGAATGCGTGCCATCATTATGCGTCACGCGTGCTTCAGTAAACAAAGTGTCAGATCATCTGGGCCGTTGGGTGTACCAGGCCCTGCCACGTCTTCTCTAGACGAGGTAGGCTGTCTAATCCATCGCATTAAAAATCGGACTGTTGGACTTCCCGAGATGCAAACGCTCCATCCTAGGCGATTGAACAGAAACCATCACACCAACCATGGAGTAGCTGAACCCCGATTCTATCCTTACTATGTAAGAATAAGATCGTGGGGGGGGGGGGTATTGTGGGTGAACTGGGCTTGGTGAACCAAACCGACCACCGAAGTAAAGCCCAACGTGAAGCCCGAGGCCCATTGGGTATTGTGGGCCCAATACACAATAAAGAGGTACCACCTGCGCTTCATCACAATTGTGCTTGATCACTTGCCGGGTACCGGGAATTGGCTTAACCCTCCCTAAGGGGTTCTTTGGAAGGAGGTGGCCTGAACCGATCACAAAGGAGGTTTGTATACAACTCCTGAGTGGTTGGTAACCGAGAGTTAACAGTTTTGGGAGGAATCCACTCTCGAGCACTATCTGCCGTTTGGAACAAGTTCCAAGGGAATCCTTTGAATTCGTGAGGATCCCTTGGAATTCTGGGAGATATGGGAATACGTGAGTGAGCGGGAATAAAAATAATGGCCACCCCACTCATGAAGGACTATAAAAGGAGGTCTATGCAATGGTTGAAGAGGTTGGAAAAAATAGAGAGACAAAAATCAGAAATAAGAGAAAAGGGACTAGAGTGACTACTGAGAAAGGGTGGTGGGAAGTAAGGAAGAGGTAGAGAGGTTAGAGCTTGAGAAAGGCTGATTAGGTCAAGGTTGGAGCCCCATTAGTAGGATTGAGTTAAAGCCCACGAATAAATAAGTTGAGGGCCCAAGTACTAGCACAAATCAGCAGTGCTCGACGCCCACAGTACCTATATAAAGCTTCCCTTCTCTTTCACTTTTAGAAGTTTTTCTTTTGGTAACATAATTCCCTTTGTTTGTGGGGTTTCAAATCACATCATAACTTTTAGAAAGTTTTAATTTTAAACCTGCATAGTTTAAATTATTTCAAATCGCCTTCTAAAAGTTGTTGTTAACTAAAGTAATGAAGAGTCAAGTAAATTGTTCACAAGCTTATTTGAGCATTGAACGACTTGTCACTGTCACATGAACAATATTTAGTTGGGAGAAAAAACTCACAAGAAAATTACGTTTGTATTAACATTGATTTATCTAATTGATTATTTTACAATTATTTTGTAAACTTTTGTTGTGTTAAAATATTAAATGTGATTCATTTGGAAACTTATTTTTTTTGGGGTATCTAGATAGGTAATGATTACAATTCAAACGGAATTTCATTACTTTATGTTAATAATATATCACTGAGAGGACAAATTTTATAATGGAGATTATAAAAGTTATTGTGACTTTTGAGTGGAATTTGTGGTGTACCTTTATATTTAAATTCAGTTTCCTCTCCTTTGCATGTGTGTGTTTGTTTTTTAATTATAAAATTTACCCTTTTAAAAAAAAATTTCAGTCGGTTGGCTGGCCTATAATATGTTCTTATTTAAGGGTAAAGATCCTTTTCAATGAATTAGGAATAATTAAGATTTTCCACATGTGGTATAGTCTGTTTATACTTTACTTCTTTGTGAGTGATTCTAATACCGCATAAAAGGTCATAATTTTATCAGAATGATGGCATGAAAAAGAAGTATTCAACAAAAGAAATAGAGCATAAGACTGCAAACTAGAAGAAGGAGATAAACGACGGTAGTTTTTCTTATGATTGTTACTAAACGACTTGTAGCTTAGATTAGTTGTAGATAATCTATTAGTTGATACACACTTAGCACGTGTAAGAGTTAGTTAGAGAATTATTTAGTTGGTTAGTATAGTTTAATATGATATTTGCTTATATCAGCTAGTATATAAAGCTGTTGTAATCTCTTTGATTAGTTAATCAAGCTCATTTTTACCAAATATAATCTTTGACAATTTTTGTCATAATTATTCTATGTTGCAGATTATGATTAATTGCTTGTTACTTTTATATTCAGTTACCACTCTTTCTCTACAATTCAATCTGTCTTGTGCAGTGACAGAGCTAGAAATTAATCTTTGGGGGACGGCTAAAAAGTGAGACAGTTAATATTTTTTTTTCCTATGCATATACAACATGTATAAAATCAATAATATTTTAACAATTATTTTACAACCACATCCTTTGGCACAATTTTTATTACAATGATTGTAATTTATTAACAATTACTTACATATAAAGTACTCCCTACCTTTTCTTCATTATTCACAGTCGTATATATTAAGAATATGGCAGGAGTTGTGGTATAAAAGTTGTGTCCATGACTTTTTTATAGTCTAAAATAAAATTATAAATATAATGCAACAATCATATATTCAATGCATATAAATAGTTTCAAATAATTAATCATATATTTATTTAAAATAATAATATATCTTTTGTTCATATGTTATATAATATATTTACCGATTTAATTAAAAAAATACAGAATAGAAGAAGAAAAGACACGTAGTTGGGAGTAAATCAGTAAAATTTTATTTAATATTTTTTAAGAAGAAGTAAATTAGTAAAATATATCAAATTATCTACTTTTTTTTATTTTGAGCTTTTGGAAATATGTGTACGGTTTTTATGTATTCTGAAGAGAACTTTCGGCTTAAAAAAACAAGTCAAAGTACTACTTCAATTAAAAAAAAGAAAAAAAAAAGAAAAAAAAGAAGGTAAATCGGAAACAGTGAGAAGAATGAGAAAATATGAGAAAACTCAGAATGGAGAGAGATACAAAACAGGGGGGAGAGAATCTCATTTGTGGTACCGGTGTTTACTTTTTGAGGATGATTAAGAAGAGAGCATAAACACCTCTTTCCCCTGTCAATTACTTCAATGATCTTCACGAAACCATATATCATATCAAGGATAGAATGAACTATGATAATTTGAATTCCGCACGTGGATTCTATATGGTCTAGAACCAAACGTCTTTTGGGCTCATAGTTACTTTTGGTATCACTATGTAGCTGATTCCACATTCTTGTTTCCACCTCATCATTATGACATTGATAAATGCCTTTAAAGAAAATTGAAAGAATTTTATTAATTGGGAAATGCTGGGCCAAATATTAATTTTAGTGAAGGAACATACTAAGCCCATAAAATACTCTCAGCGTGGCAGCTGAACATCGGCTAGAAAATCAATACTAAGCCCATAAAATAACAAATAAATAAATAAAAGCCTGTAAACAGTAGGCCGTGATTCGTTTAACTTTGCAAAAGAGAGGCACATGATTATTTAAATTAAAGGATACACTCCGGGGGCACATGATAGACAGCAATAACCGCGATTATATGTCAGTCCTTATATGATTACAAGAGGGTGTTAGAGTAATCCAGGAGGTTGGCCAAGTTGGTTGGACTTTTGGTCTCAAAGTGTTTGTACTGGGCTCGATTAGGTGTGCTCTCTAGTTTGAGTCCTGTTACCTACACTTTGAAAAGAATTTTCTGAGCCAGTGCTTTACCCATTCATGGGCCCACCCGGCACGAACAATGATTAGTCTCTTGTTGAAAGATAAAGAGTTAGTGAAATGTTTAATCTTACATTAAAAATGAAAGGTTTAAGGTTTTAAGATTAAACCATGATGACGTTATAATTAATTTAATAATTATTTAAAATATAAATAAATACATTAAATTAGTAAAAATAGAAAAATTAACTAAAAAAGTCCAATTAAAAATAGAAATCTATCTATCAAATATTTTTTATATCTTTACTTTTACAAGACAAATAAGAAATGTCAAATCCTAATTAAGCAAATATTGTAGTCTTGAAATTATATAGTTTTTTTAGTAATAAATTATTTATGAAACAAAATATGGGGATTTTAAGAATCTTTTTAGTGGTGATGAAAATCAAAGTCCCTCACAAAATAATAATTTTCTTAATTAAAATTAAAATGAAACCAAAGTCATAAGCGATATACCTGAGGGTTGGTTCTCTAAGATATCTTCTCAACTCACTCCCTTGGATCTATCAAAAAACCAGATCAGCGGGAAGTTTCCACAACACTTGGTATTTCCAAATGTAACTTATTTTGATCTAAGTTATAATCGCTTCAAGGGTCCTATCCCACTTTGTTTTAAAAATGTAGTCCAACTGTATCTTGAAAGCAATTTATTTTCAAGCCCTATCCCGTCAAATATTGGTGATCTAATGCCAAAGTTGCAAAATATTGATCTTTCAAAGAATCACCTTTTTGGTACAATTCCCTTGTCCATACCAAAAATAAAATTTCTTGAAATACTTTCCCTTGGGAAAAATCAGCTTTCAGGGGAGCTTCCCCATCATTGGAATGATTCACAATTCCTAAAGGTTGTGGATATTGCATATAACGACCTATCTGGAAAAATTCCAAACTCAATAGGTTTCCTAAATTCCCTTGAAGTATTAGTGTTGAGCAACAACAATCTTTATGGAGAAATTCCTTCTTCGTTGAGAAATTGTTCTCTTTGGAGCATTGATCTTGGTGGAAATTATCTCTTAGGGAACCTTCCATCATGGATAGGATTGCATGTCTTAATGCCACGCTTACATTCAAATCTATTTAGTGGAATCATTCCTTGACAATGGTGCAATCTTCCAAGTCTTCACATCCTAGATCTAGCACAAAACAATCTTTATGGTGGCATTCCAGATTGTTTGGACAATTTGACTGCTTTGATTTATGGCTACAACAATAGTTACTTTAGTGTTTATGATTATCAGGAGGAAACAATTTTAGTGACAAAAGGACAAGAGCTTTTATATGGTAGAATTCTTGAGTTTGTTAATAGCATTGATCTTTCAGGGAATCATTTGACGGGAGAAATTCCCAATGAACTATCACGCCTCATAGAATTGGGTACAGTGAACTTGTCAATTAAACATCTGACTGGAAACATTCCTCAGAATATTGGAAACTTGCGGTGGCTTGAATCGCTTGATCTCTCAAAAAATAGTCTTTCTGGACCGATTCCTAAAAGTCTGTCTTCTTTGACTTTCTTGGCACACTTGAACCTGTCTTTTAACAACTTGGTAGGAAAAATCCCATCTGGTAATCAGCTCCAAACACTAAATGATGCATCCATATACAAGGGCAACCCTTCATTGTGTGGGTCTCCCCTTCCAACCAAGTGTCCAGGAGATGAAACATTTGATGGCCCAACTATTACCAGCAGCAGTGTTGATGACAAACAAGATGGAGATGATTATGAAAGGTTATGGTTCTATGTTAGCATCGGACTTGGGTTTGTTGTGGGATTTTGGAGTGTTTGTTGCACCTTACTAGTGAAGAAGTCATGGAGGCATTGGTATTTTCAATTCTGTGATGACATCAAAGATAGGATATCACTTATAATTGCATTGAAAGTAGTTCATTTGAAAAGAAAATTTGGGTTGGAAAAAATTGAAGTCTGTAGATGGAAAGGCTTTTTCAGTTCCTAATTGAGGTATGTATGGATTTCTACAAGATCTTAAGTAGAAAAACTTTGTTCTTTGTTTTTCTCTTTGGGTTTTTGGTTGTTATAAAATTGTTTTCCTTTGTAGTTGGCCTGTTTGATGATTTGCCCGTGTTCTGTTTCTTTTGGTTTCTAGGTTTAGATTTTAGGATTATGGGGTTTTGATTGATTAATTTGAAGTTTATGTGGATATTTGGGATAAGATGTCGAAGACTGTTTTGAATTTTTGTTTAATTCATTCTCTGTTTGGATTTATGATTTTTCTTTTGGTTGTGTAGGTGATATGTTTGATCATCTAGATATCTTTCGGTCTATTTTTTCTTGCCTTCAGAATAATAATGAAGATTGTGGTTGATATGTTTCGCTAGTGGGATATATGTGTGTTCAATAGTACGAATCTATGCCTATCTCTGGCTCAGTATGCCGACATCCAAAATACGTCAAGGTTAAAATCTTTGAAGAATTTTTCAGTTTCAAATGTAATTATTATTCAATATAAGGTCAGCCAAATACTTACCCGAAAAAACAAAGCATAAGTTTTGTTTAATGCCTTGTCTTAAAATGAGCATTGGTGTTAATCTTCATTGAAGCCGCTGGCTTGTGTTTTCTTTGCGAGAAACATCCTTAGTCAATTAACATGTGTGTTTGAGCTGAAAAGTTGTATTCTCAGCTCAATGCCTAATATGTGTCATGATTTTGTCATTTATAAAAAGCAAGCTGCTATGCTATGTTGCACGGACACAGACACGGACACGGACACGGACACGGACACGGGGATACGGCAATTTTTGAAAAATAAGGACACGACACGGCGGGGAGACGGCGGTTAAATAATTAATTAAATTTTATATTTAGGTATATTTTTAAATATTTTTAGACATAAAATACGTTTATATCTAGAATTTAAATTATGTAAGAACTACAAATAAGTAAACTAAAACTCAAAGTAGTACAATAATACACATAAAATGTTTAGAGTACAAACCATAAAAGGATAACACAAAAACACCTACAGTTTTAGCATTCATTTTAGTAAAATCACCTACAATATTTAACTTTAATAAATAAATAAATAAAACTATACCAAGACACACAAAAACAAATTTATAACTTATAACTTATATTAAAAAAAAAAAAAAGGACAGAGGGCACGGGGCACCCACAGCAGCAGTGAAAAAAAAAAAAAAAAAAAAAAACAGAACACGTTATATAAATAAGTGAGTAACAGTAGTACACCCACCTATTGTATCTGAGATTCTGAAAGAAAGAAAGAAAAAAAAAAATCAAAAAGCAGAGAGAGAACTCAGAGAAGAGAATAAGAGATCGGACCTGTTTCCATGCCGAGAGAGAGAGAGATCGGAAGGGACAGAGGACAGAGGGCACGGCGTTGACGTCGGAGCTCGCCGATCGGCCCGATCTAACTCTGGCGAGAGACAGAGGCAGCAATAGAGGGAGGGTGGGTTGAGAAGAGCTTGACTGCTTGAGATGCGGTTTCAATCTTTCAGTCTAAAGAGTCTAAACTTGGTTTATTGTTTTAGGGTTATCACAAAATCAACGGTATTGGTAAGTCCACCTGTCAAAATCTGTGATTTTTTTTTTTTTCACCGCTGGAGTGTCGGACGCGTCGGATCCGTGTCGGCGCCGTGTCGAAGCCGCGTCGGAGAAGCAAAAAAAAAAAAAAAAAAGAGACACCGCTGGACACCGGAATCCGGCGCGTCGTACCCGTTCCGGTGTCCGACACGTGTTGGACACCGACACGACGCCAAAAATGGCGTGTCCGTGCAACCTAGCTGCTATGTGGTTTCCAGTATCCTCTTCATCTTTGCAAAGTCATGGATTGGTTGCGTCAAGGCTTAAATTTTTTATACCATCTCAAAAAATCAAAAAGAAAAGAAACAGGCTTGAAATTTTTATGTGTAGTTGTTTTCTTCAATTGTTCACTTGATGGTTAAGAAAATGTATGTAGCTCGAAAGAATGACGTGATGTGTAGGTTTGATATTTTCGAATATGATTCTTTTAGGAAAAAGTTTACCTCAAAACTGGTTTGGACTTTAATTTGTAATTTTTACTGTTAAATTTGTAATGTCTGAGCATAAAATTAAAGAGGGTTTTGTTAGATTCTTTTCATACTTTGGCTGGGATCCAGAAAATTGAAGGGATATTCAGTTCATTCATATTTCATAGAATGGGATCCAGTCTAATTGACATTCTCTTTTTTTTTCCTTTTTTTTTTTTTTTTTTTTTTTTTTTTTTACTTAGAGATTAAAATGTTTTTGTTAAGTGTGTTAGCTTAGACAAGGCAAATAGTTAATCAATGTTGGTACCTGGAACCTTGAAGTATATGTGAGAATATGTTTTTTTTTTACTATACTCTTATCGAGGATATAGTTTAATAAAAGACATGAGTAAAGCATGGTTTGTGATATTATTATTTATTATTTTTTTAATATTGGTTTCAGAAGATTGAGTTCATATGCTAAGATGGATAACTAAAAAGAACCTTTAAAATATAATATTGTTGATATGTCGAATGTGAACTATATATTCTACTATTAATGGTTCATTTTGATTTTGTGAGACAGACATGTGCCATTTAGTTTTTGAATATTTAGTATTGAAAATGGTTTTGCTAAATTATTTTTGAACTCATGTTTTGATGTAGTCGCAATTGGATGATCTCCCTGAAGCTATCATGAATATGGATATCCACCGGTAGTGCAAGGATGACCCATCAATGGACAATTGTTGTTATTATTATGAAATTTGGAATTGTAATAATAGTATTGTTATTATGATTATGGAGCTTGGCCCTTGGACTTGTAATATCTTTATTATATTTTGGACTTCATTTATGGAAGTACTTAATTAACTTTTGATGCTAATTTGTAATTTACATTTTCCGACGGACACATGGTGGAGGCAGCAATTGACTGTGGGGAGTATTGGTTTCCAGGAATAAATCAAAGAGGAAAGTTTCTATCAAGCAAGAAATACATACCACATAATTTCTCAAAAAAATTACATCCCACAATTGAGGGGGATTAAAAATTAAAATTAAAATGCCGTGTCCCAACCTGTAAAATCCGAAATAATCCCAATATAGGAAAAACATCTTGGTGTCTGCATCTTATTGTCTCTCAAGGTTAGTTTGACATAATTATAGGAGGGCAACTTTTATCTGTTTGCATACATGCTTCAAATGGAAGGTTGCAGAAACATTTTGTGAACATATTTCTACTCTCAGGTTTGTTGTTTCTAATTGATTTAGAGGAAGACAGCTTGTTATACTGTCTGCTTAATTGCTGCTAAAATCAATAGGAGCTGTAGTGAATTGAAAAGAGGGGTAAAGGCCCAGGAGATATGGCTTAATTTTTTTTTTTTTTTTTTTTTTTTTTTTTTTGTGTTGGTAAATAATGAGTGTAGCTTCATGATCATGTTGCATTTTCTGGAATGGAGAAACCAGATGCCTACCACATAAAAGCCAAGTCTTCACTGAGGTCTTCAACCAACATAATCTGGGACCTAAGATTCGGTGTATGTTACAATTTAATGGCTGTTTTGCGTACAGCAAGAAGAAGTAAGTCTTAGACCAAGAACATTGGCCACACACCCAGGACCTGTATTTGTAGTCCATTTAATGATTGTTTTATTTACTTCCCAAAATTTGAATTGAACCAAATGTTTCTGACATTCTATGGCACGAATATTACTAAAACAACCTTTGTGTATTATCTGCATTAATATTCTCACTCAGCTAAACCCTTGACTCTTATGTTTTTACTTGCATGTAAATTTTCTGATAATGCTATTTGAATGAACTGTTTCCCATACTTGACACTAAAAGAGGCAATAGTTCAAGCCAATTGGCAGAAGTTCTTCCGGATAATCACTCATCTCTTTCTCCCCTTCGAGTCAATATTTAATTTTGAAGCTTCTGAGCGATATTATCTGCAATGAGAAAAAAATTGTTTATTCCAGGAAGGAAAAATATGCGACATCAAAATCATGAAAAAATTTGACTGGTTATTCTATTTTAGATGAAAAACCAAGCAATGAAGAACTTTTGGCACCTTGTTCTTCCAGGATGTGTAAATTATTAAGCACAGAAAATGTTGCAATGCAAAAAATTGAAGTTTCTAAAGATTACTCATTTGGTGAAAAGAAGTTTGAAATAAATGGCTCTTCGGTAATTGTCAGTTTAGTGAAACTTGAGAATTCGAAAGTTTTTGAAGATCAGCACACAAAATGCTCAAGTTGGTTCAGCACTGCTGCATAAAGATGATGGGACTACTCCAAAGATGCAAGCTCAGTTTCTCGGGCAGAAGAACAAAGGTGTTCAATCTGATACTGGGCCCAGTGTTAAAAGAGGAATCCAGAGGATCTGGTAAACTGATTCAGGTGAAGTGTTTTAACAACATAATGCAAATGAAGTAGTTTATGTTAATGTTTCTTTTGATGGTATATGAGACATATTTAGCAAGGAAACTAGAAAGGAGGCTGGCTTCTAACACAAAAAGAAGTGCTTCCACTTGTTAACTGCAAAACAATTGAACTTTGACATGGTTATTGGTGACTTGGACAGTTGGACTGTTTCAATTACAAGTCATTTTGCCATTTGTTTTCTGTAATACTTCTAGAATTTTCCCTCCTTACTTTGTAAGCCTCTTGAAAAAGCATTTCTCTACAGGAAGTGGTTTCCCCATTTATAATGCAGCCTATTTATGCTGCGGCTAATGCTATATGTTCTTTCACAGGAGAAACAAAAGAGACGCAACCTGAGCAGCCTCCAGAAAATTTTTTCACCCTGGTAAACCCTGGACTTTTTATCTGTGAATATGTTCATATTTAGATGTAAAAGTATTTTCTGATAATGCTATTTGTGTGAACTATTTCTTGGTTATGGGAATTTTCAGGCAACACAAATGAGTCAAGATTCTTCTGTAAAGGCATTGTCTCCTATACGTGACACTAAAAGAGGCAATAGTTCAACTTCAAGCCAATTGGGAGAAGTTCTTCCTGCTAATAGCTCATCTCTTTCTCCCTTTAAGAGTCAATCTTTAATTTTGAAGCGTCCGAGTGATCTTATCAGCAATGAGAAAAAAATTTTGATGCCTGGAAGGAAAAATATGCAACATCAAGATCATGAAATAACTTATGTGACTGGTTATTCTATATTAAATGAAAAACCAAGCAAAGAAAAACTTATAGCACCTTGTTCTGCTAGGAAGCGTAAAGTATTAAACATTGAAAATGCTGCGATGCAACAAATTGAAGTTTCTCATGATCAGTTATTTGGTGCAAAGAAGTTTGAAACAACTGGCCCTTTGGGTATCAATTCAGTTAATCTTGAGAATTTGCAAAATTCTGATGGCATCAGCACACAAAATACTCAAGTTGGTTCATCAGTACTGCATAAAGATCAAGGAACTTCTCAAGAGAAGCAAGCTCAGTTTTTCAGGCAGAAGAACAAAGGTGTTCAGTCCAACCCTGTGCCCAGTGGTAACGAGGAATCCAGGGGATCTGCTTTTCTGATTCAGGTGAAGTGTCTTGACAATATAAAGTAAATTATTTAGTTTATGTGATTGTTCCTTTGTTGTAAATGAGAAATGTGTGGCAACAAACTGGACAGGAGGCTGGCTTCTAACACAACAAGAAGAGCTTCCACTCGTTAACTGCAGAATAATTGAACTTTTACATGGTTATTACTTATTGGTGACTTGAAATGTTTCTGATTATATGCCATTTTGTCATCATTTTCTGTAATACTTCTAGAATCTTCCCTCCCTTCTCTGCATGCCTCCTAAAAAAGCATTTCTCTGATGCAAGTGGTTTTCTTGGAATTTTGCATTGGATGCCAGAACTATATTAAAGCAGTCATGCTTGTTTGCGTTTCTTCTCTGAAACCAATGAGCTAGAGGCAATTCTTTGACTCACCAAGTTTTTTGTATTGCTTTCTTGATTAAAATGTCAATTAAGAAGATGGTTTTGGATTTTGTTCAAACCTATGCCTACAGGTTAAAGAGAAGCTTAGTGCTGAAGAATATAAAAAATTTGTGGAATTTATGAAGGCACTTGGTCTAAAGAAATGAAGATAAGTCAAGTTTTACAATCCATTGTGAGATTATTCTCTGGACCAGAGAGGCTTCATCTTCTCGAAAGGTACTCATTGCTATTTGATTTTAATACTATTGGCGGCAATTGCCTATGTGGCTATGCATCTTAAATTTGACTTGAAGGCTGAGGGTTCTTCATAAGATAGTACTTTTTATTAATGCCATGATTGACATTGATTATGGATGCTATTATTGATGGCATAGGTTGGGTGCTTCATTCAGATACTAGTGTTAATAAAATTCTTTTGGGTTACGATATTGATATTTAGGGACAAAAAAATTATTTACCCTTTCATTTGTGTATTATGCTTTCTAAATGTTGCTAATATAGTATGATTGATAAATGTTTAAGCCTGAAAATGACAGATGTGACACCTTTTATTTGTTGTTTTTCTATTACATTATGCATATAATGTCTCCCTTCCCTAGTCTTTTTTGAAAATTGAAATATCCAAATTTATCTTCTTCATACATTTTGTTTCTTATATTCAATAATTGTAGCATTTCCTGTCTCACCCTTGCTATCGTCATTGTGAACAGGTTTAAGGACTATCTTCCCTCAAAGTATCATTCTTCGTATGAGCAAGATCTTGTAACAAATAATGACAAACTTTGACGTGCATCGTCTCGTATGCTTTATCCAAGTTTTTAATTTCATCCAATTTGAAGTAAACACATTGGGTTTCTAGAACAATATATGAGAGGGATTGGGTATTAGTTACTCATGAAGTCGGTTCGCGGGTAAGAATGTGGGCAACAATGGTCGGCGAAGAGCGAAATGCATTGTCGTTGGGATCGCCTTAAGTATTTTTATCCTTTTAGGGAAGGTGATTCGCCCATTAATCTCCACGACATGTGACACCTTTATTTGTTGTTTTTCATTACATTATGTATATAATGCCTCCCCTTCCCTAGTCTTTTTTGAAAATTGAAATATCCAAATTTATCTTCTTCATACATTTTGTTTCTTATATTCAATAATTGTAGCATTTCCCGCTCCCACCCCTTGCTATCGTCATCAGGAACGTGTTTAAGGACTATCTTCCTCAAAGTATCATTCTTCAGATGAAAGTACAGCATCTTGAACAAATAACCCATAAACTTCGACGCAGACGTTTCTCCTGTATTTTATCCAAGTCTTTAATTTCTATCCAATTTGAAGTAAACACATTGGGTTTCTAGAACAATATATGAGAGGGATTGGGTATTAGTTACCTACGAAGCGGTCTTCATGGGGTAAGAACGTGGGCACAATGGTCGATGAAGAGTTTAGGAAACAGATTGTCGCTGGGATCGCCTTAAGTATTTTTATTCTTTTAGGGAAGGTGATTCAGCTTACACCCTCCAATGACAGATGTGACACCTTTTATTTGTTGTTTTTCTATTACATTATGCATATAATGTCTCCCTTCCCTAGTCTTTTTGAAAATTGAAATATCCAAATTTATCTTCTTCTTCATACATTTTGTTTCTTATATTCAATAATTAGCATTTCCCGTCTCACCCTTGCTATCGTCATTGTGAACAAGTTTAAGGACCATCTTCCTCAAAGTATCATTCCAGATGAGCAAGATCTTGTAACAAATAATGACAAACTTTGACGTGCGCATCCGTATTTTTATCCAAGTTTTTACCTCCTATCCAATTTGAAGTAAACACATCAGGGTTTCTAGAACAATATATGAGAGGGATTGGGTATTAGTTACTTCATGAAGTCGGTCTTCATGGGTAAGAATGTGGCACAATGGCTGATGAAGAGTTTAGAACAGATTGTTGTTGGGATCAGTCTTAAGTATTTTTATTCTTTTAGGGAAGGTGATTCAGCTTACACCCTCCAACGGTGCTCCAATTCTTTTAGCTTGTTCCTACTGTTGATTGAATTTAAAGTTGGTGGGTCTAGGAGGTCCATTATTATTCCAGTAGGCAGAGCAAAGAATGGATGGAGGGTTTTTGGGTTAGAGTTAAAGAAGTTACTGGAACCTGAAAACTATGTGGATGGTGGGATTGGGCAGTCAAAATTTGTGGCTCAGCTTTGTAAGGATAACTCAGGGGTTCAACCCTTTAAATCTTTTGCCGATACGGTGCGTGGGCATCAGGTGCAGGTCAGGGGTAGAAACTAGTTAGAGAAGCAAAACCCAGTTATTAAACAAAGAATGTTGAGCGAAGCGCCGGTGAGCTTACCAGGTTCGATGACTCTAGGAGGTAGAGTTGGGGGTTCTCGGTGCAGTACTGAGGAGTTTAACTTTGGAAAGACAATTCTGGTAGGAAATAATAGAAGATCTTCGTTGCTTTTCAAATCAAATGGGTTTGAACACAGTAATAGCAAATATCGTGAACAGGGGAATGCTGACTGGGCAGGAAAATGGTTGACTGTAGAAGTGAATGAGGAGAGAAAAAGGAGTGTAACGTGGAAAAAAGCGGGACTGTGGAGTTCTATTTAGGTCTCAAAAGGTTAGAGGGAGCAGAGGGAGCACGTGTCTAGTGGGTCACGGGTTTACAATTTTTCTGTGGTGGGCTCAGCCCAGGAGGGTACCCATGTGGGTCATTCGGTGCTCCCTTACCCAGAGCCCATCGGCCCAATTACAATGGAAAGGGGTCAAAGCCCATCCCTGGGTGGCCTGAGTCTTTTAAACCCAGTAGATCAAGTATCGGGGATGTTCAAAGCTCCTCAAGTAACCTTGAGTGCTCAAACCACAAGTGTCGTCGTAGATCTCGCTGAGGAGTCACCGATGCCACTGGTAAAGGCCGGTACAGCGCGACTTCAAGCCTCGATGATGGTGACGGGCTCGGTGGGTTAAACCGAGAAGAACGGTTGTCCGGCGAAGGCATTGGAGGTGCACCGTGACCCTTTTTTCGATGGGTTTCATACTAGGGACCCACCGACGACTCTGGATAGGGCCAATTTTGGTCTATTCCACACCATGAGGTCAGATTTGGAATCCGATCCTCCAACTGAGCATATGGGTTGCCCTGCGGAGACTTCGGCAGTGGCGAAATGTCTTATTTTTGTTGGGCATCGCACCGATGAGCCTCCGTTCACTCTGGGTAAGGCAGACACAGAGGTTGACAGGGCATTATATGGCCTTGTGTTGTCCAATTATGCTCTGAGTCCACCGAGAGTTGGGATTGAGGTAAGGGGTGTTTCGGGTGGAGATGTAGGTGGTCGGGTTGAGGGTGCAAGTGATATTCAGGGGATAGACTCCTTCCATCAGGCTAACCAATCAGTGTTGGCTTTGACTGAGGTCGAAAAAGCTTATGCTGTTGAGGTCATGGGTGATGTGGACAGTTCTTCCCCCTTGATGTCTATTAATCCTCTAGAGTTGAATAGTATTGCTAAGGTGAATGGTATTGCTGAGGTGAGGAGGTTTGATAACTCTTTGAATGTTTCTAATTGGGTGAAACATAGACTCCTCGGTTTCAGTAAGATGATGGGGCTTTCTTTGGGTCGACATGAGAAGAGGTGTATTATGCTATTACAAAGACTTGATACGGAGATTGAGGCAGCCAAGCTGGTGCATAGGAAAGATGCTGCACACCGAAAAGCTGTCTCTAAGGTCAAAGGGAAGAGGGAGTTGAGGAATTTGATTTCCTCGGTTAATTATGATGGGAGATAGTTTCCTTTTCTTTGATTTTTTGATTGGGGTTGTAGTAGGGAGTCTACAGTTTCAATGAAGTTAAGAATGGTGTTATGGAATGTTCGAGGTTTGAATGATTTGTGGAAATGTTTGATAGTTAGAAATTTATTACGGGAATGGAACTGTGATGTAGTTTGCCTTCAAGAAACCAAGCTTGTAGGCATGGATAGACAGTTGATTTGCAGCTTATTGAGTTGTCCATATGTAGACTGGGTAGCTTTGGATGCGGTTCAGACAGCTGGTGGGGTTTTGGTGATGTGGGATAGGAGGGCTTTAAAAAAGTTGAAGGTAATGGTGTGTCAATTTTCCATCTCAGTTTGGTGGCGGGGTTTGGGGGATGGTTTTATTTGGGTATGCTCTAGGGTTTATGGCCTGAATGATAATAACTTGAGGGGGTAGATGTGGGATGAGCTGATTGGAATTCAGTAACTTTGGGAAGTTCCATGGTGCTACATAGGGGATTTCAACATTGTTCGGTTCCCAAGTGAACAGTTGGGGGGATTATGTCTTACCCCGGCTATGGAGAATTTTTCTGAGTTCATTGAGGAGCTTAGCTTGATAGATTTGCCATTGGAAGGAGGGAGTTACACATGGTCGAGTGGTTTGGATCAGCCTTCGATGTTTAAGATAGACAAGGTTCTGGTTTCTAACGATTGGGAGGATCACTTTCCAGATGTGACCCAATGAGTTTTACCTTGTCTCATTTCAGACCACATCCCCATATTAGTGGAGGCAGGAGGGATCTTAAGGGGGAAAAGATACTCTATTTGGTTGGTGGAATTGGCCTGGAAAGCATTTGTCTAGCATTTGGAATTTAGCTCCTTTATGCTTGATGTGGTGTCTTTGGAGGGGGCGAAATAGGAGGACATTTGAGGACATGGAGAGTTCGGATGACCAGCTTTTGGCTTTTTTCAGTGGCTCTCTATTTGACTGATCTAGGGCTTGGGGACTCACCTCTAGTGATTCTCTCTCCCTATGTTCCTTAGCTCTCTCCTGTGTATTTAGTATCTTTTCCTTTCTTTTTCTTTTTTCTCTTTCTTTTCCCTTTGTATTTTTCTCTCTACCTTATGTTTTTTTGCATAAGGTAGTTTTCTTCAATATGTATCTTTTTTATTTATCAAAAAAAAAAAAAAAAAGAATCAGCAGGTTCAACGTGTCCTTTATGTATGCAATTCACTCCATCAAGAATGAGTTTGCATATTTAAATACACAAGGCACAGTTTGATTTGCAAGTTTTGGATCTTTTGAGATTATTTTCTACTCCGCAAGTTGGTCTTTTGCCTTTAAATCCGTGGCACTAGTTGTTGAAGACCGCGACATCAGCCCTAGTCAAGTTAACAATACAAGAGTTTTTTTTTTTTTTTTTGCCCTCGCTATAATCCACTCTACAGAATTATCCTAAATTATTTCTTGTCGTGGATAGAATATGGACAACCTCGACAATTTTGGTGATTTTGGCTACATTGAATGTGCACATGCATCTTTCGCATCTTACCGGTAGCCTCTGAAGGTATAATTTGTGTTGTGCTCTTCATTGAAATCATTGGCTCGTTTGGCTTTTGTTCAAGCCTTAATCATCAGGTGCATCTTGCTTCAAGCATCACCAAACATTGCTTGATTTAGCATTTGACCATTTTGATTTAGATCGTTGATAAGAGTTGAGTGATTACTTTTGCGTAGATTCTGATTTTGGGACCCGTTTGTCCATTTGAGGCACCCAAATCACATGAATTGACCCTTTTCTCTTTGGGTTCAACATCTACGACATCATCACATGCTTCATCATAGCGCCTTGTTTGCCAATGTTCCTCAAGCCTTCAGTGTAGCGGTCCTCAGGTCACACTACAAAAAACGCGCGTTGGAGCTGCGTTTTTCCAAAACGCAGCTTCAGGCTCCTGTTTGACCTGCGTTTTATAAAAACGCAGCTCTAGCACTGCACATATAGCTGCGTTTACTAAACGCAGCTATAGATCAGCTCTGAAGTTGCGTTTATAACATGTTTAGGTTGCGTTTAGGACTGAAGGACTGAAGCTGCGTTTTTAAAAACGCAGCTTTAGACCCATCCGCGTTTTTAAAAAATAAATATATATTTTTTTTTTCATATATCCCAGAGCTGCGTTTAACAAACGCAGCTTAAACACATATAGAGCTGCGTTTTATTAAACGCAGCTTAAACATGTCTGGAGCTGCGTTTAATAAACGCAGCTTAAACCCTTATAGAGCTGCGTTTGGGTAAACGCAGCTCCAGACATGTTGAAGCTGCGTTTGATTAAACGCAGCTCTAGGTTTTTTATAAATTGAAAAAAACCCTAAATTACAACACAGTTGAAAAAAACCCATATTGAAAAACACTCTCAGCTCACTCTCAACCTAGTTCCCGATCCCTAATCTCGCCGCCATGCTCTCAACCCAATACCCACAAACCTCACGCCTCTTAGCCTCCCTCATCAATCGGTAAGCTCTCTCTCTCTCTCTCATAGATCCTCTCTCTCTTTCTCTCTCATCGAACCTCTCTCTTTCTCTCTCATCGAACCTCTCTCTATTTGTAGGAATCGTTCCTCATAGTAAGACACTCTCTCCAAGTCTCAATCTCACGAGGTTTGTTCCTCACAGCAGTCAGCGTATCCACCTCTACAACACAGCTCCATTGGTATCTCTCTCTTTATCTGTTTATTATGTTTGTGTTTGTAAATCTGAATCAGTGTTAATGTTTTGTGTGTTTCATTAGGGGATTGATTTAGTCGCAGGAAGCAAGGTCAAGAAGAGCAAGCATACGGCTCCTCGTCAAGGTTTCTCCCCAAAAACCCACTTTTTATTTTTGTATATTTACGCATGTTTGGGTAACATTGGAAAAGACCCATTTTGGACTTGACAATCTTTCTCTGTTGTTGTTGAACGATACGCCGTATTTTGAGTGCTTGTGTAATGTGTTTGTGATTTGGTTTCAGGGAGAACCCTTGATTTGGATTACTGTTGTTGTTAAATTCTTTTATAACTTGTATATGACTGTTTGAGAACCCAAAAAGTGAAAACTGAGCTTTATATTTTGCCTCTTTAGAGTTTGAAACCACAATTTCAGACCCAAAGAGGCAAGCTGCAATTGAGATAAATTGTCAATTACTTCTTCTTTTTTCCCTTCTGATCCATAAATTGAATAATAGTTTTTTTTTTTTTTTTTTTGATAGGATAAATTGAATAAATAGTTGTTGGTTTTGCATTGAAAAAGAATTGTCACCCACCGTTTGTTAGGTTTCTGTCAATCAATTATCAGTTTAATTAAAATTTGACTATCCATAATTTAAGTTTGATAGAATTTTATTTTCTTGTGCTTTGTAAGACACTTAAATCTTAATAATAGTACTCTGCAATTAGGGTATCCACAATCTTTGTCCCTTCCCAATCATGGAATGATTCTGTGTAAGATTCTGATACAAAGTGACAACAAGCTGGGGAAAACCATGGGTGTCTACTTTATAATCCAAAGTTTCTATATCATCCATGTTTATTAAAAGTTTGAGTTAACTTCTTCCTATTCATAAAAATAAATAAATAAATAATCATAGTTTGACAATTTAATCATAGTGATAGGCTTGCTTAGTCTTAGTCTTTGTATTACTTTCACTTTATTATAAAGTTTCCAACTTTAAGAACCGACAACTCTCGTATCAAAGGGGTTGCTATCTTTTTTTGTTTTTGTTTTTCTTCCTTTTGTTCTTTTATTGTAGAGGCTCTCTTTTTTTCCTCTTTTATTTACAGTCCACTACATGAGTGGTGTCCAAAGTCTATTTGTGTAATTAAGTAATTTTTCGATGGTGTTGAAAGGTCTAGTTGTGTAATTTGGAAATTTTTTTCCAGTCTTGATATGAGTGGTTGACTGTTTTAGGATATGTAAGTGGTTTGGATACCAGAGTGTGGTATGAAAGGTTAATGTACCGTATTTTGTTTTGAGGTTAGGCAAATAATATGATTGTTGGTTAAACCACTAATTTTGAATATGAAATTTGTTGATATCGCCATGATGGCAACTGTAATTACATTCAATAGGTGTCTTTTATGAATTTCTCAATAGAATGAGCAGCAGCCTTTGACTTTAGTTTCTGTTTTTGGCGATACTTGTTAACTGACGTTTATTTTAGTTCTCGACTCACATGCTAGCTAACTAATATTTCTTATACTCTTACATTGTTGATCCAATAATATGTGAATAGCAACGTAATTTTGCATCCAATGATTTTTCTTATACTCTTACATTGTTGATCCAATATTGAAATTTTTACTGCATGAACATTTCATAATGCCTTCTTTTTTTAAAGGGTTTAATTCACATTTAAATCAGAATTCAAGGATGGCATTCGAGTTAATTAACTTTAAGCTACATGCTTTCTTTTTTATTTATTTTATCTACCTACTTTTAACCTTTGTGATCACTTAATTACAGTTTAACTGGTTTACCTGTTTTTTTTTTTTAAACAATTCTTTCAATCAAAATTAATTAAAAAAATTACTTTACCCTCTCTTCCTCCATTATTATTGTCATGGCCCTCTCGCTATTGCCTTCGTCCCCCGCCCACTCGCCTTCCTCATCCTCAAGCTGTTACCCTTTTCGCTGCTATTATCTATCCTCTCACATCCTGCCTCCTCAAGCTGTTACCCTTTTTGCCGCCATCATCTACGCTCTCACATCCCGCCACCATCATCTGTTTACTGAAGCCAAACTTCACTGTTTGATACTTCAAAGTCAGTCATCCTTACAGTGGTTTGATCATAAGATATGAAAATTCAGTTCATACATTTTCCTTGTAATGGCAGAGTGGACAAAATACCAAG
The DNA here is from genome assembly GCA_030021035.2 of Notholithocarpus densiflorus. Classification (NCBI taxonomy): domain Eukaryota; kingdom Viridiplantae; phylum Streptophyta; class Magnoliopsida; order Fagales; family Fagaceae; genus Notholithocarpus; species Notholithocarpus densiflorus. The sequence continues at coordinate 25,291 of JARYZH020000061.1, forward strand.
GTGGAAATATTACATCTTCTTTAGCAATGATAAAATAGTTCCCTTAACTATTAACATTCTGATTTATTGTATAATCATTAGATGACTTTTTTTATTTTTTATTTTTTTCATTTTTTTATATCAAATTTTAAAATTGTGTTCAATAAATTTTTATGTCATGTCATGTAACCGAACAATAATAAATTCCAAGGTTTCAAATAGGTAGATAACTAGGTTGTTATGAAACTTTTACAATTATAACATGTTTATGTTTGCTTCTTAGAAGTTTAATATAAAAAATAAAAATAAAAAACTTTGATTTTCCAATATGATTTTCCTAGTTAGCCAAAGAGTCAGTTCATTTTTTTATTTATTATATCCTGCAATTCCATTCATGAAGAAGAAATTGATGGACAGTCTAGCTTACAGACAGCAGCTAAGGCTCCTGCTAGATTGTCCTTATTGAAAACAAAAGACTCTTTAAAACTATAAGAGAAAATTTTGCTGCTGCATGAGCAACTACATTGCAATCCCTTCTGACCAATGAAAGAGACATCCTAAAAAACGAGATGACTAAACCCCAAATATTCCTAATTACATTATTGATTGACCACTCAGGGGAGACGTCATTAGAGAGTAGTGGGTCTAGACGATTCTTAGCATCACTTTCAAATATGACATATCTCCAACCTTCACAGAGAGCAAGCTGCACAATCCAAAGCATGGGATCAGCAATGACAACGTCAACATTCCCAGACTAGCTGGTTCGGGGCAGGAGGGGGCATTCTCATTTGCAAGTGTTGAGGTGTACTCAGCTAGCTTATGTTGAACTCTTGTGATTGAAGTGACAAGCATCCTGAAGTTCCACTAATGGAGATAAAGTACTGCACTGAGAAGTTTCTTCAGGACTCAGGCCTAAATCACATCATAATCCGGTTATGTGGTTTCATGCAAGTAATTATCATCTAAATGAAAATTTTGGACATGCTCTTCTATAATATGATTTGTGACATAGTTTATTTTTGACTTAATTCTGTGCTTCTGGTTATTGTCCTCGTACATTAGTCCTCCCTTTTCCTTATTCTTTCTCATTCCTCCTCAAAAAATATAATTTTTAAAAACTGATCATTAATATTTATGTCTAACGAAACTATTGCTTCCTTGAGATAAGTTTGCCAATTGAAGAGATGTATATATTGAGTTTGTTGTGTGTTTCATGGAGAAAATTAGGCTGACATTTTTATAATTTTATCTATCAAGTATGTATACAAATAAAATGCCATAGAAATGTTCATGCTCATAAATGACTTGAGCCAGGGAGATGATTGTGTGAAACAGTTGGTTATTATATATGTATGTGTGTGGATGTTTCTTTCCTGCTTCTAAGGAATTTTTTTGGTGTATGGCTTCAAATCTTTTGTTTCATATTAGAAACCAAGTGAAAATGCTTCATACCAATTTTCCAGGGCCTCATTGGGTAGTATGCAGTGCCTATACTAGAGGAGAAATCTGTATGGGGAACGGATGCTGCAACAAGAATTGCTTACATGGACACCTAGGTAAGTATTGTCTACATTACTTACATGGACACCCAGATATTCTATTTGCAAGTAGAATATCTCGACAGTTTTTAATGACATTCTCATTGTGTATTAGGATATAGCTCGCTTGACATTTATAGCTATACGCAATGAGGAAATTAATGGGAAATATGAAATAACCTTAAAGTGTTTAATGTACTTGACATTTATAGCTAATTAAAACAAACTATTTAATACAAAATATGAAATAACCTTAAAGTGTTATGAAAAAAAATTATTTTTATTGCTTTATTGGTTTGGAATACCATAAGTTTTCTATTTTTTCCTCTTATTCATGAGTTCTATATTAATTGAAAAAATGTATTTTAGTATGGATAATATTTATGAATCTTTATCAATCCAAATCTTTAATATAATTTTGTAAATTAGTTGGTGCGCTAACATTGACTATGCTAAAAAAAATGATAATTTAACACACCAATTGGTGTGAAGGTAGATTTAATTGAAATGGATTCTCATAAGCAAGAGATTGGAATTAGCTAGGAAAAAAAATTTCAAACTTTGATGCTAAGATGCAAAATCTAAAGCTACAAAGTATCATTGGTGATTGTATAACAATGATGATACCCGCTAAATGTTTTTTTTTTTTGTTTTTTTGTTTTAACCTATAAAAACCAATATATAAACAATTTAGTAAAGATACGATCAATTTGTAGATTTCTAACACTAAATTTAAGCTAAAGTAAAATTTTGATGTTTATTATAGGGGAACAACTTGTTAATACATTTTACCTAACTTGTTAATAGATTGACTGAGCAAAATACTTGATTATTTGTTTAGAGTCTGTTTGTTCCTTTGTTGTAAATGAGAAATATGTGGCAACAAACTGGACAGGAGGCTGGCTTCTAACACAACAAGAAGAGCTTCCACTTGTTAACTGCAGAATAATTGAACTTTTACATGGTTATTACTTAGTGGTGACTTGAAATGTTTCTGATTATATGCCATTTTGTCATCATTTTCTGTAATACTTCTAGAATCTTCCCTCCCTTCTTTGCATGCCTCCTAAAAAAGCATTTCTCTAAAGCAAGTGGTTTTCTTGGAATTTTGCATTGGATGCCAGAACTATATTAAAGCAGTCATGTTTGTTTGTGTTTCTTCTCTGAAACCAATGAGCTAGAGGCAATACTTTGACTCACCAAGTTTTTTGTATCGCTTTCTTGATTAAAATGTCAATTAAGAAATTGGTTTTGGATTTTGTTCAAACCTATGCCTACAGGTTAAAGAGAAGCTTCGTGCTGAAGAATATAAACAATTTGTGGAGTTTATGAAGGCACTTAAGTCTAAAGAAATGAAGATAAGTCAAGTTTTACAATCCATTGTGAGATTATTCTCTGGACCAGAGAGGCTTCATCTTCTTGAAAGGTACTCATTGCTATTTGATTTTAATACTATTGGCGGCAATTGCCTATGTGGCTATGCATCTAAAATTTGACTTGAAGGCTGAGGGTTCTTCATAAGATTGTACTTTGTATTAATGCCATGATTGACATTGATTATGGATGCTATTATTGATGGCATAGGTTGGGTGCTTCATTCAGATACTAGTGTTAATAAAATTCTTTTGGGTTACGATATTGATATTTAGGGACAAAAAAATTATTTACCCTTTCATTTGTGTATTATGCTTTCTAAATGTTGCTAATATAGTATGATTGATAAATGTTTAAGCCTGAAAATGACAGATGTGACACCTTTTATTTGTTGTTTTTCTATTACATTATGCATATAATGTCTCCCCTTCCCCTAGTCTTTTTTGAAAATTGAAATATCCAAATTTATCTTCTTCATACATTTTGTTTCTTATATTCAATAGAAAGAAATATACCTTGTTTCGATCTAGCTACCTCAATTCCCAAAAAATATTTGAGTCCTCCGAGGTTCTTCATTTCAAATTCAGTTGCCAGTTGCCCTTGAAGTCTAGAGATCTCTTCGATGTCATCTCCTGTAATAATCATGTCATCTACATATATAATTAGAGCTGTTACCTTTCCTAGTCGGTGTTTCAAGAATAGAGTATGATCTGAATTGGTTTGGGTAAAACCATACTTTCTCATAGCCAAGCTAAACCGACCAAACCATGCACAGGGTGATTGTTTTAGCCCGTACAATGCCTTTTGTAGCTTACACACAACCTCGGTCTTTGAAGATGTCGTGTATCCTGGTGGAATATCCATGTAAACTTCTCCTCTAGATCACCATGAAGAAATACATTCTTTACGTCAAACTGATGTAACGGCCAGTTCAAATTTGCTGCAAGAGATAACAAGACTCTGACCGTTTTCAGCTTTGCCACAGGTATGCTAGAGTTCTGTGTGCGAACGTGTAGCAAATGCTAGAGTCTGTGTGTGAACGTGTTTTGTTGTAGTTGAATTGTAGGACAACTAGGCCTCCAGAAGTTATAGAGAGAGAAGAGAGGAATGTTAGGACATATATGATTCACTTGTTAGGAACATATGTCACTATTTTATGTAATTGGCTAATCCTTTGACAAAACGCACTTTACATGTATTTGGGTAGATTTAGGATGTGTTTAATATTTCAAGAAACTGTGTTTCAAGATCAAGTGTTGAAGCCATGCAAGTCTGTCCAAGATTCAAGTCTGAAAAGTGCCTGTTATTAAAGCTCGATAGCTAGCCATCTATCGAGCTTGAAGAGCTGTTCCAGCCTCGTGGCTCGACAGCTGCTTGACAGCAGCTCGACAGATAGGCATTTATCAAGGTTTATGAAAAACAGAATTTCAGTTCTGTTTTGACTCTAATCCATGATTATGTGTTTGGGCTTTCTTTTCTCACAAGCCTAGACATATAAAAAGATTATTTTAAGGGCTATCAAAGTGGACACAAGTTGCACAAGTGTTGAGCAAAATTTGTTAAAGCAATTTGTAACCGGAGACACAGTTTTTCCCTAATTCATCATTCTTGTGAAGAAGTTGCTGTGTTTGTGCACCGTAGGGTTTTGTGACCAAGCATCTTCTTGATCTTCATCGTTGGGATGAACTGAAGAACTTTGTAGCCAACAACTTTCTCTAGTTGGTGATTGAAGTCGCGTACTAGGATCCGCGTAATTGGTTAGTCACGTACTAGGAGCCGTGCATCAAAAGGAGAAATTGTCACTACAGAACAAGTCCAATTGGGTATTGGGGTAAGGGTTCAACTGTAGGTTGGTATAAGCTACTGGGATTTCTTTACTTGTAACAGCTTGTTGTGATAATAGTAGAATTTTCGGGAGTGGAGACCTTAAAATCACCCGGTGGGGTTTTTGCCGTGTTGGTTTTCTCCATTCGTAAACAAATCACCGTGTCAATTTATTTTTCGCTACACTTAGTTTAATTGGTGATTTGTTTGTGCTACCACGCGTTTGCATGTTAATTTGATTAATTAATAAACTTGGCTAATTAATCAACTAATTCATCATAAGGGGTCAATTCGTTTTTGGCCTATCAAGTGGTATCAGAGCAGGCACACTCTGATTAGGGTTTAATCTTTGCTGTGTTGATCCATTGACCCCTGTTTGTCATGGATAGAGGACAGTCATTAATTATACCTCCTTTATTTGATAGCACTAACTATGCATACTGGAAAGTACGCATAAGAGCTTTCTTACAGTCTCTAGATGAGAAAGTGTGGCAAGCTATGGAGATAGGCTAGACTAAGCCTACAGAAGCGCTGGCCGATTGGGATGATGCTAAGATAAAGGCGGCAAACTTCAATAGCAGGGCATTGAATACTTTATTCAGTGTAGTCACTAATGAGGAGTTCAAGAATATATCCTCCACTGAAACTGCGAAGGAAGCATGGACCATCCTCTAGATAACCTATGAAGGAACTAAGGCTGTTAAGGATTCGAAGCTTCAGAGGCTCATTACAAGCTTCGAAGAAATTAAGATGAAGAAGGATGAGTCATTTGATGAGTTCTATGCCAAGCTTAAGGACATAGTGAACTCAGATTTCAATCTTGGGGAAACCATTCCTGAACCCAAGATTGTGAGAAAGGTGCTCAGATCTCTACCTGAGAGATTCCATGCCAAGATTACGGCGATCGAGGAATCAAAGGACATTGACAAGATTCCTTTGACAGAGCTGGTTGGTAATTTGCAGACTTATGAGCTAGGGTTAATGAGAATTGGTAAGTCGGGCAAGAGCAAGAGCATGGCCTTGAAAGCCAAGAGCAGTGACACAGATGAGTCTTCAGACGATGAAGATTCTAAGATGAAGTCCTACATCACCAGGCAATTCAAGAAGTTCATGAAGAATGCCAATGGGAAGGGCTATGACAAGGACCGTAGGCAATCTAGTTCTTCTCAGTTCAAGAGTCAAGACAAAGGGAAGAAGGATGCTAGGGATGGCGGTCAGTACACTGTTCCCTCAAGACTAAAGTGCTTTGGGTGTCAAGGCTTCGGTCACATGAAACGGGAGTGCCCTACATATCTCAAGAGCATTGGGAAGAGCAAGGCACTTGCTGCTACTTTGAGCGACACCGAGCCTGAGGATAATTCCGACAATGAGGATGACGGAATCCTGAATGCTTTCACTACCACTGTCAATCCTACTGAGTGGATTGTTGAAGATGTGGATGAAAAAGAGGAATTGGTGGAGTCCAAGTTTGAGAAGATGGATGATCAAGATGATATCCATACAGCCTATAAGAAACTATACAAGCTTTCTAAGAAACATGAGAATCTCTATAAGCTGGCCACCAAGAAGCTCAGTGATGTGGAACTTAATCGTGAAGAGCTTTACACAAAGTTTGATGAAGCTAATCAGACTATTAGAGCATTGAGATTTGAAAATAATTTCTTGGCTGAGAAGACTAAGAAGCTTGGAGCGGAGCTATTTCAAGTCAGAGCTCAATTGGAGAGGACTTCAAGTGCAAAGCTTGATGAGATGCTCAGTCTTTAGAAATCTGCTTCTGATCGAATAGGCTTAGGGCATGGTTTCTCTTCTTCTAATACTGCTTCTACTAGTACTACTGTTTTTGTTCCTTCTAGTAATAATGTTGAAATTGAGAACAATGATGTTAAAACTGAATTAGCTAGTGAGAACATAGACAAAGGTAAATCTATCTTAGGAGCACCCCCTAAGCAAGATAAGAAGGAAGCTAAAAACCCTAGGGCTAAGAAGACTAACTCTCAAAAGCCTAAACAAAAGAAGCAGGATCTCTGTCATACTCGACCAAATTGCTATAAGTGGTTAGCCACTCAACAGAGCAACGGCATGATAGCATCTGGAAGCCAGAATCAGCTTCAATCCTCTCTTGCTCTCCTTGGAGATCTTCTCAAAGCCCTCATGTTCCTTTCGAACTTGAACGATTTCAATTCTTCCCCCTCACCATCGATTTAAGGATTTAATCAAAGGAAATGTTCTTCCAAGGTCTAGAAGGAAAAGGGCTCCAAGTGATTCTATCACTTTCTTCTCTCTCTTCTTGTTTTTGTTTGCATTACTTATGTGTTTTGCTTTCAAGTTTTGAGTCAGTCTAGTTTTATGCTTTCCTTTGTTTAACATGTTTTTGTTAGTTTTCAATTTTGTTTATTTTGTTTTTGATATAAAAAAAAAATTGAAAAATCAGAAAAATACAAAAATAGTGTGTGTTTTGTGTACATTGGTACTTGTGTACCTTGGATGGCCATTAAAACAAAGTTTTCTAAACTTTGTATCTCTTGTAACTTAGATGAGCATCTCTATACACAACTAAGCAAGTGAGCTTTGTGGCTCTTGTTTGTGATGAGTAAGATTAAGTAATCTCTTGTACTTAACACTCGTATCACTCTTTTTTACGAGAATGACTAGAAAATCCTAAGAGAAAGGCATAAATAACCATCTCACCACTGTTGCTCGCCAATCATGAAATGACATCTGTATGCTTCGGCATAGCAAAAGTGCAATGTCAATGACATTTGTGTGTTTCGGCATAGCAAAATTGGAATGTCAAATGCTTAACATCATTGGATATTTCTTTTCTCTCTCTTATATGCCCATGCATGATTTGCTTAAAAAAATATGCAAAAAAAATAAAAAAAAATAAAAAAAAAATAAAAAGCAAAGAGATCAAAATGCTTTAAATATGATTGCAAGCGTATATTCTAGGAGATGTGGGAGTTATAGGATGTACCTCAAAGGTGATAGTCTCCATCAAACAGTTATGATTATGCGTGAGTTAAAGTGATTTTCTCATATCTCAAATCGTCATAACATGTATACACTTATGCAATCTTGCGATGTTTTTCACACACAACACGCAATATTCTTTGCTACTCTTGATACATGTGCAGGTACAATGTGATTTGGCCATCACAAGGTTTACATGTATTAATGTATGCTCACTAAACTGTCTTAACTTGTTTTTGAAATATAAAATTAGTTAGACTTGTTTAGTATGTGTGTGTGTTTTTGGGATCTATGTGCTTAAAAATTGTTGTTGAGAGATGATTTTGAGAACTTAAAATGCTGTTTGGATCCTTGGTTGAGTTGCATGCTTGATTGCATTCATATCTGTGTTTTTCTCTTCTTGAAAAATTGTTTTTAAGCAACCTCGACAGATCCTCGACACCTGGCTTTATGTGTCGAGATCTTAAGCTGTTTCTTATCGCAATCTCGAACCTTCTCGACAGCTAGGTGGATCGATCGAGAAAGTTCTTGAATCCTCGATAGCTTCTCGACAACTGGTGGATCGATTGAGCTTCCTTTAGCCTTTTGTTGATTTGTCCCTCGACAGATCCTCGATAGCTGCATCTATCGACGTTGTGTTTTCTCTACACCTGGCTCGACAGATGGCTTAACACCTCTCGACACCTCTATCTATTGAGATTTACTGAACCTCTATATATAGGTCCTGTGCGATCCAGTTTTCATTTCTCTCGATCTCTCTCTTGATAGCTTTGTCTCCTCACCTCCCAAAACCTCTCTCATTCACTCCAAACTTCTTCCTCAAGGTTTCTTCAAGCTTTTACAAGTTTTTCTTCACTTGGTAAGCTTCGAATCTCTCATTTACATGCATTTCATGTTTTGAAACCAGGATTTTGGGGTTTTTGAAAAATTTTGGGGTTTTCAAAATTGATGAGTTTTTGTTGAAATTTTGGGATGGGTTTTTGCTTAAATGAGTTTAAAATCTCATACATTGCATCACATAAGCATTATAACATTATTATCATGCATTTAGATGTGTGCAAATTGATTGTGTGCTAGTAGGATTGGATTGGGCTGAGCCCATGATGTTTTTATATTGCATGTCACATGTTCATGCATTCTCATGCATACGTTCTCTCTTTTCAATATATATCTTGATATATTTGAACTGTTTGGAGCTTTTCTGATTGTCTCTCTCTCTCCCTCTCTTTTCTGTTTACGTTAGTCGTGTCTATGGCACCTAAACGTAAGTCTACTCCGTCCTAGAACCCTCTTCGTTCTGGGGCATCTTCGTCTTCTGATCCTACTCCTTCTCATATCCGGTTCCGTGATGAGGATGCCCGAAAGGCCTTCTCGGAGAACTTTTCTCGATGAGGCATTCATTCTGAACGCCGAGTCATTCTGGCAGACTTCGCCGACACTGACCTACCTAATGTCATTCACAGTCGGGGTTAGGAGTCACTATGTGACGTCTCGGTCACTTGTCCATCCGTGCTGATCCAGGAGTTTTACTCCAACATGCATGGATTTGATTTTTCAGTACCTCTCTTTCACAATCACGTTCGAGGTACGCGCATTGTTGTCACACCAGAGTTGGTCTCCAAGGTGCTCCGTGTCCCGAGGGTAAAGTTTCTTGACTACCCAGGTTGTGAGCGTCTGAGGACTGTGTCCAAAGATGAGCTCAAATATGCTTTTTGTGAGTGCCTTTCTGATTAGGGTGAGCGTCAGTTCACTTACTATTCGGGCTTTGCAAAAGCCCCTCGGTTTTTTAACATGGTTATGACTTTTGTTCTTCACCCTCTCTCTCACTATAACTCTATCACAGAGCTTCGTGCTCGATTTTTGTTGTCCCTTCTTGAGCATCTTACTATAGATTTCCCTTCCCACTTTATTCTTTCTATCATAGATGTCTATAGGGATTCGACGTTCCGTGATAAGCTCATCTTTCCTTCGGCTATCACGAGGATCTTACGCCATTTTTCTGTTCCCTTTCCAGCGTCCAACCACTTCACTTTCATGTGTGCCATAGACTACATTGCAGTTAAACATAGCAAGGCGTAGTTTAGGTCGCGGCAATCTGGGTCAGCAGCTCCTCCCTCCCGTTCGACTCCATCTCGATCTGCTCCATCCACATCTACTCCCTCCTTTTCTACGAGCGATGTGTCACTCGGAGACATCATGGCGCAGCTTTAGCGCATGGATGCTCGCCTTATTAGGTGAATGTTTAGGTGAATGTTCATGTCGGCCGTATTACACGGCGGTAGGCGATCATGGGTAGTTTTGCTCCTGAGGTTTCTCCCCCACCTCCTCCAGTGGCTTCTGATTCTGAGGATGAGGATGATGATGATGGTGATGACGATGATGCTTCTGATGATGATGATGATGGAGATGCTAGCTCTATCGATGAGATGTCTACTTGATACTCTTACCCTTTGTCACTCGTGACAAAAAGGGGGAGTAGCTTTGGATATGAGAGTAGTCATTCTTAGGGGGAGAGTTAGTATAGGACATTTTTGTTAGGGGGAGTGTTGAAATCTGAGGGATGTAGTGAGGATTACATGTATCTTTTTCTTTTCTCTACTTTAGATACATTTATTCTTATACATGGGTCTTGTGACCATTATTGACATACATTGTACTTATCTTTTTTATATATGTTGATGTATGTTTCTTTCACCTACCCTTACATGTGTTGATTCTTTTCTCTCTTTATGCACATGCTTCTTATTACTTGTATGCAATCTATTATTTCTGTTTCACACAAAAATGCCTTGATGAGTTTTGTTTAAAGTGTTTCAGAAATACAGGTTGTCAAAGTCTACTTGGCATAAACTCTCTTCTTGCAAAGTTTTTCAAAAGTTTGTGTTAGAATAGATTTTATTGTATTCAACAAGTGAATATGAGTTGAGTGATTTATGACTTCTCTCATATGCTCATTTGTTTGTTGTGGTTTTGTCACAAATTGCCAAATGGGGAGATTGTTAGGACATATGTGATTCACTTGTTAGGAACATATGTCACTATTTTATGTAATTGGCTAATCCTTTGACAAAACGCACTTTACTTGTTTTTGGGTAGATTTAGGATGTGTTTAATACTTCAAGAAACTGTGTTTCAAGATCAAGTGTTGAAGCCATGCAAGTCTGTCAAAGATTCAAGTTTGAAAAATGCCTGTCATTAAAGCCCGATAGCTAGCTCGACAGCTAGCCATCTATCGAGCTTGAAGAGCTGTTCCAGCCCCGTGGCTTGACAGTTGCTCGATAGCAACTCGACAGATAAGCATCTGTCGAGGTTTATGAAGAACAGAATTTCAGTTCTGTTTTGACTCTAATCCGTGATCATGTGTTTGGGCTTTCTTTTCTCACAACCCTAGACATATAAAATGATTATTTTAAGGGCCGTCAAAGTGGACACAAGTTGCACAAGTGTTGAGCAAAGTTTGTTCAAGCAATTTGTGACCGGAGACACAGTTTTGCCCTAGTTCATCATTCTTGTGAAGAAGTTACTGTGTTTGTGCACCATAGGGTTTTGTGACCAAGCATCTTCTTGATCTTCATTGTTGGGATGAACTGAAGAATTTTGCAGCCAACAACCTTCTCTAGTTGGTGATTGAAGTCGCGTATTGGGATCCGCGCAATTGGTTAGTCACGTACTGGGAATCGTGCATCAAAAGGAGAAATTGTCACTACAAAACAAGTTCAATTGGGTATTAGGGTAAGGGTTCAACTGTAGGTTAGTATAAGGTACTAGGATTCCTTTACTTGTAACCGCTTGTTGTGATAATAGTGGAATTTCGGGAGTGGTGACCTTAAAATCACTCGGTGGGGTTTTTGTCGTGTTGATTTTCTCCATTCGTAAACAAATCACCGTGTCAATTTATTTTCCGCTGCACTTAGTTTAATTGGTGATTTGTTTGTGCTCCCACGCGTTTGTATGTTAATTTGATTAATTAATAAAATTGGCTAATTAATCAATTAATTCATCACAAGGGGTCAATTCGTTTTTGGCCTATCAAGGAAGATTCAAGAAAGGGGAATAGGGAAAATTGTTATTAAAGTTCTGATTGATACATTGTGTTTCCAATTACACCCCTTTATACAATCTGTAACTAGCTCTCTAACTAACCCTTCCATTCTAACTTTACTAACTGACCCTCCCAACCCCTGTGTGTTTACTGTTTACATAGTGGCCACTTACCAACTCATTTTAATACAACAATAGCACAGTGGGCCAATTACCAACTCAATCTAATACAACAATAGCTACAGCAGCCCAAACAATTCTATGAATTAACTAATACTCACAATCCTGACAATTTCCCCTCCCTTAGAGCACCTTGCCCATAAGGTGTGGAAATTTCTGGGTGGAGATCAAATAAATTCTCCCAGGTGGCATCCTCCTTACTCTCACCTTGCCACTAAACCTATACTTTAGTAATGACTATGTTCCTCAACTGATGTGATCTGTCAGCCAAAATAGACACGGGTTCAAGGGAAAGAACCAAATTAGCAGACACAATTGGTAGTATAGACCTAGGCTGCACATGTTGGCCCACTTTGGCTTTGAGATTGGACACATGGAAAACAGGGTGAATAAGGGAACCAGCTGGCAAATCTAACTTGTAAGAAACCTACCCAATCTTCTACAAAATCTGAAATGGGCCATAGAACCAAGGAGCTAACTTTCCTAGCTTCTAATGATGCACAAAGGCTTGTTTGTAGGGTTGCAATCTGAGGTAAACCCAATCTCCCACATTAAATGACCAGTCCACCCTCTTCATATCAGCATACCATTTCAACCTTTCTTGAGCAGTAGTGAGGTTGTGTTTGAGCAAGGATAAGAGCTGCTGCCTATCCTTCAACAACAAGTCCACAGCCCCTACCTGAGTGGTGCCAGGCACATAATCCATAACTCTGGGTGAAGGATATCCATATAGAGCCTCAAATGGAGTTAGTTTAATGGATGTATGGAAGTTGGTGTTAAACTAAAACTCAGCCAATGGAAGCCACTCCACCTAAGACTGAGGCTTGTCAGCTGCAAAAGCCCTTAAGTAGTGTTCCAAACTTTTATTTACAACCTCAGTTTGGCCATTAGATTGGGGATGGTAGGTAGAAGACATAGCTAATGTAACCCCTTGCAATCTCTGTGAGAGACCGCGCCCCTGGCCCATTTTTAGGATGTTGGGCCAAATCCATGTGAATAGGTGGAGTCGTGTTATTGCCTCTCAAAATGGAGGTTCGACTAGTTATATTTTCCCCTTTAGATTAAGGGTTTTACAATGGAGTCGCCGCTTATTTAATTATTGGGATAAATAAGAAAACCAAAATTGAAAAATTTCTCATTTTATTAATTTTCAATTGAATTTACATTGATGATAGGGAAATTACATGACTTTGGTTCTAGATACAATCTAAGATAAAGTACATAGCTTTGTTTCTTAGTTACAATCTAAAAATTGAAAATTATAAGGATAAACATTGGTTTATCAGCCTTTGATCTAAGTTCGGAGGCTATGTTACAAGGTGGCAAGGTGTTAGGCACCCACCTTGCCCGGTGAAACCGGTTTTCTAGACTATGGTGGCCAACATTCATATCACATCATTCAATATGTTATCAATCAATTTGCATGTTGAATTTAAAGTGTGTGCATGTGATAAACCCTAATTCAATCTATTAAGCATTTCATTTGGATTGAAAAATAAATTCTAGTGAATGTGTGTGGATGGTGATATTCTAGATTCAAGAATTTAAAAGAATTATTAAACAAACATATTTTTCATGTTTTTGTTGTAGATTTAAGACCGAAACTAGTGTTACAGCCTGTAGCTGCTGTAACAGCCTGTAGATCCAATTTCAAAAAATCATATCTGACTCAATTCTGATCAGAATTGTCTCATTCTTGTACTCAAATTGAAGCACCGGATGTCTAGTTTCTGGGAAAATTAACCTCATTCACAGATTCAAAATATTCTGAGAGATATCAATGAAATAGTGAGCAGAGATCATTTGTTAGAAAATGGTTTCAACACAATTAACATTGATAGGTCCCAAATTAGCTCCCAATTAACATTAAATGGCTCCAATCGCTCCCATTTCAAACTTAATTGGTTCCCAATTTACTCTAATTAAAAGATAATTGCACAAATTACTTATTGAATAATTAATGTTTAACTATCTAATTAATTAGGTGTATGCAACCTCACCATAAAATGTAGTCCTAACCAATCAAATTATGGCACATTATTAATCTCAAATTGATTATAACTATAACCAATTGGAATCAATTGTTCATAATCACATATGGTTGGACTCAATTTGTGATAGTGCATCTCGGCCATTAAAATTTGATTTAATGATAACTTTCAATCTAATGGTCCGATTACGGCTTATGACCAGTCGATTTGATTGTTACAACATCAAGATCATTTTGGTGAAATGAGATTAAGGACCTAGTGACTAGAATCAAGATGCATATTCCTAAGGCGAAATTACCCTTTTACCCTCCATGTGAGGTTAAATGCGGGTTGCAAAATGGGGTGTCAACAATCTCAACAATTCTAACCAAAATTTAGATGTAAAAACAGGACCCCTATCACTAACAATGGATGAAGGCATGCCATGCAATTTGAAAATATAATGCATATAAAGATTGGCTACCTTAGCAGCAGTGTAAGGGTGAGAAAGAGGGATAAAATGAGCATACTTGGTTAACCTGTCTACCACCACAAACACCACAGTCTTCATTTATGACTTAGGCAGCCCTTCCACGAAATCCATACTCACATCTATCCAAGGCCTTTCTAGGATGGATAAAGGCTGTAGCAACCCAGCAGGATAACAAGTCTCATTCTTAAGTTTCTGGCACATATCACACTCCTTAATGTATTGCTTCAAGTCCCTGCTCATACCAGCCCAATAGAAATCCTTCTTAAGCCTGTGATAGGTCTTCAAATAGCCTGAATGACCCCGCAAAGGCCCATCATGCACTTGCTGCAACACCTTGGTCTTTAGATCACCATTGAATTGACCCAAATACAACCTGCCTTTAAAAAACAGCAAGTCATTACAAAGGGTAAAACCCTTTGGAGCAACCTGACCAGACTGAATAGCTTGAACAATATTCTGGACAGTAGGATCAAATGCATAACTATACTTAAGATCAGCAAGCCAAGTTGGAGTAGGAAAAGAAATCATGCACAAGGTACCCACAGTAGAAGCAGAAGGTTCTATGGAAGCTCCAGGTAGATTTTCATCCTTTCTAGATAGAGCATCAGCCACCACGTTTTCCTTACCATGCTTGTACTCCACAATAAACATATAATCAAGTAGTTTAGTAATCCATTTCTGTTGTGCAGGAGTACCCACTCTCTGTTCAAGCAAGTATTTCAAACTTTGATGATCAGTTTTATCACAAATGGCCTCCCAAGTAGATAAGGTCTCCACTTCTTCACAGCAACCACCAAAGCCAACAACTCCTTTTCATAAGTAGAGAGAGCAAGATTCTTACCCTTCAATGCTTGACTATGAAATGCAATAGGTCTTTGAGATTGCATTAAAACAGCCCCTAACCCCAAACCTGAAGCATCACACTCCCTAGTGAAAGGTTTGGTAAAATTTGGTAAAGTTAACACAGGTGGGTTGGACATGAGTAGCTGAAATGCTTGAGAAGCTGCTGGAGTCCAAGAAAAAGAATCTTTTTTAAGCAAAGCAGTCAAAGGAGCTGCCATTTGACCATACCCTTTCACAAACTTCCTATAATACCCTGTGAGACCCAAGAATCCTCTCAATGCTTTAACATCCTTAGGGATAGGCCACTGCTGCATGGCAGTAGTCTTCCTAGGGTCTGTCTTCACTCCTTCCCTTGAAATAAGATGCCCCAAGTACTCCACCTCCTTACAAGCAAACACACACTTAGACTTCTTGGCATACAGTAGGTGTTTAGCTAAAGCCTCCAATACCAATCTAAGATGACATACATGATCCTCTAAGGTCTTACTATTCACAAGGATGTCATCAAAGAAAACAAGAACAAATTTCCTCAAGAATGGCCTAAAAACAGTATTCATCAAAGATTGGAAGGTGGAAGGAGCATTGATTAAGCCAAAAGGTATCACCAAAAACTCATAATGACCTTCATGTGTACGAAATGCAGTTTTAGGAATATCTTGCTACTTCATCCTAATCTGGTGATATCCAAACCTCAAGTCCAATTTTGAAAATACACAAGCTCCATACAACTCATCCAACAATTCATCAATTACAGGAATAGGATATTTATCCTTAATGGTTTCTTGATTTAAAGCCCTATAATCTATACATATCCTCCATGAACCATCAGCTTTCCTCACCAAAAGAACAGGAGAAGCAAAAGGACTACAACAATCTCTAATGAAACCAACAGATAATAACTCCTTCACAATCTTTTCAATTTCATTTTTCTAATAGTATGGATACCTGTAAGGTCTCTAACTGATTGCCTGAGCTCCTTCCTTCAAGGTAATTTGATGCTCATGACCTCTTAAGGGAGGCAAATCCACAGGGGTAGCAAAAACAGACTCAAATTCAACTAGCAGATCAGAAATTTGCTTAGGCAACTGAGTTAAACATTCTGTAAAAGTCAATTCTGACTGAACTGAGATGTGCAAAACCAACCCTTTCCTTACTGTGTCCTTCAAGAACTGAGTGCCTTCTTGCAGCTGTGATTCTGTACTCCTCAAACCCTGTAAGAGCACCTGCCTTTGAGCATAAGTAAAACTCATGGTCAATAGCTTAAAGTCCCATTGAATTACCCCTAATGTAACTAGCCAATGTGTACCTAGCACCAAATCACATCCTCCCATCTGCAACACATGCAATTGCACCAAGAAATCATGCCCCTGTAACCACACTGGAACTTCTCTACACACTCCCTGAGTTTTTATCACCTCTCTATTAGCTACCTTAACCTCCAAAATCTGTGAGGTATCCACTGGAATATGTAAGTGTGAAATTAGAGTTGCATCAATGAAATTGTGTGTGCTGCCCGAATCTATAAGGATTACAAAAAACTTTTGTTTAATCCTACCCATCACCCTCATAGTGCTTGAGGTGGGAGTACCACTTAGAGCATAAAAGGTGATCTCAGCATCTTCTTGATGCTACATACCAGACTCAGAATTCCTATTAATCTCCTCCAACTCTGTAATTTGCACACCTGAATTTGGCTCATGCACTTCATCAATAAAATCAAGAAGGAATAGCTTAGCACTTTTACACCTATGACCAAGGATCCACTTCTCATCACAATTATAACACAGCCCTTGCTTCTTCCTTTCCTCCATTTGGGCAGGGGATATTCTTTTAATAGGTAGCCTAGACTTAGGATCTAATAAGGGAGGGACTTTAGGTAGACCTAAAATTGAAGGCTTACCTTGCTCCAATTGCAGTCTGGAATTCTTCTTTCAACTCAGATGATATTCTTTTTGGATCTTGGACAACCCAAAAGCTTCATTTAGAGACTGAGGATTAAGCATTCTCACAGGGAGTCTGATCTCATCCTTCAATCCACTAAGGAAGCAGCTCAATTTATGGGATCAAGACAACCCTTTAATCCTATTGGATAAGACTTCAAACTGAGCTTTATACATGGCTACTGAAGATGTCTGTCTTAATCTTATAAGTGTCTCCATAGGGTCATCGTATGAATTGGAGCCAAACCTTACATGTAAAGCTTGTACCAGAGATTCCCAATCGGAAAAAACCCCTGTTTCCTTACTGTCTTGGAACCAAATCAACGCCTCCCCATCCATGTGAAATGAAGCCAACATTAATTTCTCCTCCACCAGGGTATTGAAGTACTTGAAGTACTAATTAGCCTTGTAAACCCAACTCGCTGGATCCTCACCAAAAAATCTCGAAAATTCCAGCTTCACTGGACGAGACATAGTGATCGCTGAAGAACCCGAACCACGATTCAGCCCACTGTTTGGAACTCCTCCTTGATCAGAAGCCCCCAATCTCTGTAGTAGCGAAGCTAATTGCTGGTTCATCTCATTCAAGGTGCGAGTATGGATTTCCTAGATGGTTCGCATCTCTTGAATATCCTTGGCGTTATGATTTGATGTGTGTCGAAGAGAAGCCAAAGCTTCATTGGTTGTAGCAGTGGCGCACGCCTCAGCCATGGCCAAGGAATGCCAAGCTCTAATACCAAATGCTAGAGTTTTGTGTGTGAACGTGTAGCAAATGCTAGAGTATGTGTGTGAACGTGTTTTGTTGTAGCTGAATTGTAGGACAGCTGGGCCTCCAGAAGTTAGAAAGAGAGAAGAGAGGAAGATTCAAGAAAGGGGAATAGGACAAATTGTTATTAAAGTTCTGATTGATACATTGTGTTTCCAATTACACCCCTTTATACAATATGTAACTAACTCTCTAACTAACCCTTCCATTCTAACTTTACTAACTGACCCTCCCAACCCGTGTGTGTTTACTGTTTACACAGTGGCCACTTACCAACTCACTCTAATACAACAATAGCATAGTGGGCCAATTACCAACTCACTCTAATACAACAATAGCTACAGCAGCCCAAAAAATTCTATGAATTAACTAATACTCACAATCCTAACATGAGAAGGTTTCTTGGTAGTCTATGCCATATTTTTGTGTATATCCCTTTGCCACAAGCCTCGCCTTGTACCATTCAATGGATCCATCTGCCTTGTGTTTAATGGAGAAAACCCATCTGCACTCCACGGTCTTCTTTCCTTTCGGTAATGGAACAAGAGCCCATGTTTTACTCTTCTCCAGAGCTTCCATTTCTGCTTTTATGGCTTGAGACCACTTTGGATCTGATAAGGCTTCTTGTACTGTGCTGGGAACATGGTGTGAGGACAGCTTATGCACAAACTTCTTGATGGGAGAGCTTACCTCAGGAGTATTCTCAGGAGAAGGGTCTTCGGGTACTGAGGAGTAGGGTTCTTCATTTCTAGGTTCAGATGACTCGGATGCAGCTTCCTGAATGATATCAGGATTATCTCTCCTTTCTTCACTAACCACTGCCTCATAGCCGTCACTCATATGTACTGGGTTGTCTTCAAAGCCTTGCCAAGTTCACCAATTCAGCTCTTCATCTCGTATCTCCCCCTAAAGAGATGAAGTGGATACCGATGAAGGAAAGAAAGTTTCTGATTCTAAGAAAGTAACATCCATAGTGACGTAGGTGCGCTTGGTGGTAGGGTGGTAGCAACGATATCCCTTTTGGTGTGTAGCATACCCCAAAAAAATACAACGAACGGCACACAGATCAAGCTTGGTTCGTTGATTTTTATGGAGATGGACGAAAGCGACACAACCAAAGATTTGTGGTGGAAGTAGCAAAATAGTAGGCAAGGAAACATGTTCAGAAAGAACTTGCAATGGGGTCTTGAACTGCAGCACTTTCGAAGGCATACAGTTTAATAGATATACTGCCGTGGTAATAGCATCATCCCAATATATACTCGACACATGTGCCCCAAGCAAGAGAGCACGGGCTGTTTCTAGGATAAGTCGATTCTTCCTTTCAACAACCCCATTTTGTTGGGGTGTTTGAGCACATGACGTTTCGTGAAGAAGGCCATGGGTCGCAAAGTAATCCTGAAATTTCTTATTGACATATTCACCACCATTGTCAAAGCGAAGAATCTGAATTTTAGCTGAAAATTGAGTTTGAATCATTGTATGAAAAGATTGAAACACACTAAACACATCATCCTTATGTTTCAACAGATATAGCCAAGTCATACAAGTACAATCATCGATAAATGTCACAAACCACCAAATACCAGTATTATTATTATTATTATTATTACTGTATAATGAAGGAGAGATACATATTATATACTATTTCAGCCCATACTTGTATAAAGCTTCCCTTGCATTTTTAGATGTTATTCTTTTTTTTTACCATGGCATTTTAGTGGAGTTGTGGTATGCCTTTGTGTTAAAACCCCTTTCTCTCTTCCTTGTGTGTGTGTGTTTGTTTCTCAAAAAAGATGATATTCTTTTGACAATGTACGTAATTCCCTTTAGTTTGTGGATTTAAATTAAACCATAGCTTTACCAAAAGCTTTCTAACTTAACTTGCTGACAACTTTTGGTGTGTTTATGACATTTGGGGTTCAATCCTCTCGCCTTGTTGTAGCTATCGAATTAAAAAAAAAAAAAAAAATTCATTGCTTTTATAAAATTAAAGTTAAAATATTCTATTCAAAAATTTATTGTTAATTTTTTTTTGAGAATCATTTATTGTTAACTTAAAGTAAGGAAAAATTTAAGTAAATTGTTCATGAGACTCATCTGAGGAGTGCTGAAAATCAAAATAAGAAGATTACGGGTCTGTTTGGGATCTGTTCATTTTCCTGAAACTGAAATTTTTTTGTTGAAAGTACTATAAATAAAGGTAAATGTTAGTTGAAATAGTGCAGTGGACCCATAAATAGTACTAAAAAGTGCAATATAACTTATAAATAATAGTAAAAATAAACTAAATAATAAAATAAGTTGAAAAAAAAAAGTTAACTAAACAAACACTACGTTTGCATTAAATTTTATATAGCTGTTAGGATTTATAACAATTCTTTTTTGACAGTATGATGGGTCTATCCTTGTAGGCCGGTTATGGTACTTATTGTGTCTCCAAGTAAGATGCCTAGGAATCAAAAAATTCCCTCCCAAATTATCCGATTATTATAAAAGAAAAAAAAAGAAAAAAGAAAAAACCTAAAGTTACCGACTTGCCCTGTGGAAAAGGAATTGTGGAAAAGTTACCGACTTGCCGTATGGAAGAACTTTGGCTTACTGTGTGGGAAATTATATATATATTTTTTAGAAAGAAAAACATTTATTTATTATTATGTTGACTGTTAAAAACAAAAAGGGTGATCTACCATTGGAAAAAGGGATACAGAGGGGGAAAAGGGAAAAAGAAGGTTTGTATTATTTATTTATGCATGCATGACTAACGTAATAGGCGGGGTTCTTTCACTCACTGGAGTCATCATCATTGACTTGACCACTGACCAAACCAATCTATCTAAAATTAAAGTTGGTTCAAACTTTAAAAAATCCTAGTAATTTTAGGGATATATAAAAATGTATAATTCTGTATTACAATTTATCATGTGGTAAGTTGTTAGTGGTGAAAATGTGTCTCCACATGACCCATCATCACACATCTACCAATCAGAATTTACAATGTGGCAAATTGTGGTACAAAGTTATATATTTTTATGTGTCCATAACATTACTCAGAAAAACTCCACTGAAAAAAGAAAAATACTAGTATTTATCATGTGATTAGTTGTGGCAAACTTAAGCAATACCAAATATATACTAATATAGCACTTTAGTTCCAAGCCATGGATACTTGAACTCTGTAAAGCACTCTTCCTCTTCATTAGCATCACTTCAAATTTGGATATAACTGAAATCCGAAACTTTATCTGCATCATTCCAAAACACTGACTACATGTATGTTTCAAGTTTCAACTAAAAAAAAAGTGAACTCAGTATAACATACAACATCAGTTTAAAATATATAAACCTCTATGAAATCAGCCACTATGAAATCTCAGCCCAAGTACTAAAACCCATCGATTCAATAAATTTGAACCTTTCCGCTTTTCTACCCTAATAATCACAGAAGCAACCCATTAAAGCCACAAAATTTGAAAAAAAAAATTAAAAGAAATTTTAATAATGTGAAAACTATACCTCATTGTAATTGTGGGATACAGAAATTTAATAAGGTAATAATGCCACGTGTCATATCCGAGGTTGAGGAGGCCGATGTAGTTCCGAGGGGACCATACCCTCGGACGGTAAGACCGGGGAGGCGAGCCTTGGCCACGTCAATGGCACATCACCACAGGAGATCACACTGTAGAGGAAGAGTTGCAGAGAGGAGGTTAGTCCTGACGTGTCTGAAGGGATGGTAGCTGCCACCACATTTAATGCACCCCCTGGCCGCATTTATGTGGAGAAGACTCCTGAACAGTGCTGTCTTGGTTGCCGCAACTCACAGAAGATTTGGGAAGGTGTCTGATGGGACAAGCACTCGAATAGTGGCGTGAGTAATCAACAAATGGAGGGTCAAGATCAACTGAAAGAGGCTATATAATGTAAGAGATCCCCATGGAGGAAGGGAGGGTCCGGAAGAGAGAAAAATACTGTAGCAAATTGTTCTTGAGATCAATCTAATATAAGTATTTGTCCTCGGACCTTCGTCGAGGACTAGTGTTCTTCATTGTTCCTTGTCTTTTTCTTCTTCTTCAACTGTGCTAGGTTATTTGATTCAAGTTCCCTCCTCTACAAATTCATTGTATTATGTCAATTCATTCTTGGCACTTACAGTACTATTTCTTCTCAGAGTTAGATTGCTTCAAGGATTTGCTTTTCCACCAACAAATCTAGAAAAGAAAAGAAAAATAAAAACCTTGTAATGATACTTAAATCCAAGAGAGAGTTAAATACACTTAAATTGTAATCAAGTTAGAAAAATGAAACTACAGATCTGGAATTGAAATCAATCAATGATACATAAATCCAAGAGAGAATTAAATACACTTAAATTGTCCTTGTTATTAGAAGAATTTATAAATTTATCTCTCCAAAATAATAAAGAAGAATTTATAGATTTATCTCTTTGCAATAACTATAAAAGTGATATAGAAAAAAAATTGCGACGATGATAAATATTTCTTTCTTAAAGGAGTAGTAATTGTATGTGGCTAAGGTGAATTCAAATATAAAACACATATATTGAATTCTAATGGATTGTGAGGTGAACATTTTTTTTTAACGTGTATTTGAAAGTGGTGTAGTGGGAGTAGTGAGTTTTATTTTACGTATTGTCCCTAAGTTTTATTCATACTTAAACGTAAGGTATATGTATTTTTGAACCACATAAAATAATAAAGAGTCTAATATGAATTGCTGGATTAGACGTCAGCTCCGCCTCCTGAGAAACGGAATTGTTTAGAAGAGATTAGGAATAAGATAAAGGAAAAACGAGTATATTCATATTGCCTGAAGATCTAATACAAGCGAATAGGTTATTTATACATTGTAACAATATGATCAATCATATATATATATATATATATAGTAATTAATCATACAAAGGCATTTGCCTTAATTCAACAACCAAAAAAAAAAAAAAAAAAAATCTAACAGCCTAATAATGCTGATGAGTGAAAGCCCCCACTGTTTAGTTTAAGGAAAAAGAAAAAGTAGAAAAAGCAATACGAATCATATGATTCCTGCAACGTGCAAAAAGCGAAAAAGTGGTCTCCTCTGAGTGGAAAATGGGTCCATACCATGTGTGGATTCAAACAAGAACTTTCTCTTACCGTGTAAAAAAAAAAAAAAAAACCTTAAACAGTGACTTCTATGTTCGATCGTGGAAACAACAAGGTCATCCTTGACCTGACCATTCCAATCTAAAGTTAGTTCACACTTCAGTGATATATATTCATCGTTAATGCATGGCTTTCGCTTCATAAAAATCCACAAGAGCGGGCTACCCACCTTCAAGACGTTGCGGGGACTTTGAGGACATTGTGGTACGCACCTTCAAGAGTGGGCTACCCACCGAGTTCGACCTATGGGAGTCCCTCACCATGAAACCTACTCGGACCATGAAACAGTTGATGGACCGGATAGACAAGCATAAAAGGGTAGAAGATGACTGAGCAGAAATTAAGGGAAAAGCAAAGGGCTTCCACGACTGAAAGGATAACTGCATCAATAAGATAGGGGGAAATTGGCCCAAGGCAAACTTCCGCAATTAGGGACAGCCGAGTGAGGTCCAACTAGTCAACTCAATGTTCAGGGTCCCAATCCAGCAAATACTGCAGAAGATCTGAAACAAGCCTTACTTCATTTGGCCACCCAAGATGGGTGGAGACCCGACCCAAAAAAATCAGTTAGTGTATTGCCAATATCATCAGGATAAGGGACACACCACTGAGGAGTGCAAAACCCTACGCTCGTACTTGAACCGTCTGCTTAGGGAAGGAAAGCTGGGAGAGTTCACGAACGAGACCTCGGCACAAAGAGGAGCCCCACGTTAGGGATACTAGGGAGGGCAAGCACCACGGCCCCCTTTGGGGACTATTCATGTTATCCTCGCCAAACCTGAATAGGCTACAATCACGTCAACAGGGGTGATGTCCATGTCTCCCCTTGTTACCAACTTTAGCCGAGAAGATCTCTGCAAGAAGGCGAAGATAGGACCCAGTCTAGTCATGGGTTTTTTTGACGAAGACCTGGTCGGCATTGCCCAACCCCGTGTTGACGCTCTGGTTGTCACAGTGCGTATTGAGGGCTTCGACGTGCACAGGGTAATGGTCGACGGGGGAAGTAAGGATGAAATCATGTACCCCAATCTGTTTAGAGGACTAGGGCTAAAGGAGACAAACCTGGAGAGTTACGGAGCCCCACTCATGGGATTCGACGGAAAAATGGTGATCCCAAAGGGAAGAATCAAGCTACCGGTCCAAGTAGAGAAGGAGGAAGTGTTGGTGGATTTCATTGTGGTGGACGCGTATTTGCCATACACAGCTATTCTAGCTCAGCCGTGGCTACATGCTCTCGGGGCCGTATCATCCACTCTGCACCAAAAGGTGAAAATCCTGACTGAAGGTCGGATTGGAGAAATACGAGGACGCCAAGCCTTGGTGAGACAATGCCTCATCGCGGCAATCAACCACCGAACCCCTCCGAAAGGAATGGACGAGGCGCCACCAAAGTTATAGCAGTTAATGCTTGTCGAGGCTGAGGCCGAGGACGATAGGGTTGGAGTAGCAAAGGCCTGTGAGAGCCTTACCAAGGTGGCTATTGGGAGCAATCCTGACAAATACTTTCAGATAGGAGTGCATTTATCGCTGGCAGAAAGGGACGAGTTGGTGGCTTTCCTCAAGCGGCATATCGATATATTCGCCTAGGACCCATACGAAGTGCCAGGGATTGATCCGAACTTCATATGCCATCAGCTGAACGTGAATCCCGAAGCTTGGCCAAAGAGATAGCCACCTCGGAGGTCCTCCGATGAGCATTCCAATGCAGTAAAAGAAGAAGTCAACAAGTTGAAACAAGCGGGGACAATAAAGGAAAGTTTTTATTCGGATTGGCTAGCTAACATTGTGGTAGTAAAAAAGAAGAATGGGAAGCGGAGAGTTTGTGTGGACTTCATCGATCTCAATAAGGCTTGTCCCAAAGACCCCTTCCCTGTCTCGAGGATAGACCAGCTGGTAAACGCCACCTTCGGACACCCTCGAATGAGTTTTCTTGATGCTTTTCAGGGATACCACCAGATCCCTCTAGCGCTCACTGACCAGGAAAAATCAGCCTTCAAGACTCCCCTTGGCAACTACCACTACCGGGTGATGCCTGTTGGGTTGAAAAATGCAAGATCCACTTATCAAAGGATGGTGACGAGAATGTTCGAGGCCCAACTGGGTAGGAATATGGAAGCCTATATAGACGACATGGTGATAAAAATAAAGTTGCATTCGAGCACATACGAGACTTGGAGGAAGCTTTTTCTATGCTCAGGATGCATAAACTGCGGCTGAACGCTTCAAAGTGTTCTTTTGGGGTGAGTTCGGGGAAGTTCCTAGGCTTTATGATAACACACCATGGCATTGAGGTCAACCCAAATCAGATCATGGCCATAAAATACCTATATCCACCTCGGAACCCCAAAGAGGTGCAGCGGTTGACGGGCATGACAGCGGCCCTAAATAGGTTCATATCGCGATTGGCTGACCGATGCAGACCATTCTTCCAACTTCTGCACAAGTGGAAGGATTTCTCCTGGACCAAGGAGTGTGATTAGGCCTTCCGAGAATTGAAGGAATATTTGTCAAATCCGCCGGTGTTGTCCAGCCCTAGGCGAGAGGAGGTCCTCTATGCCTACCTAGTTGTCACAAACCACGCAGTTAGCCTCATCTTGATTCGGGTCGATTCTGGTGTTCAAAGACTGGTGTACTACGTCAGCAAATCTTTGCAAGATGCTGAGATGAGGTACTCTCACGTAGAAAAAGCCATCTTAGCCCTCGTCCACGCCACCAAGAAGTTTCCATACTACTTCCAGGCACATACAATGGTTATCCTAACTCAGCTTCCCTTGCAAGCGGTATTACGAAAATCAGACTATTCTGGAAGGGTGGTGTAGTGGGGAACTATGCTAGGGGCTTTTGACATCAAGTACCAGCCGAGGACATCGATTAAAGGCCAAGTCCTAGCAGACCTCGTCGCCGAGTTCTCAGAAAATCAAACTAAGGAGGGCATACAAAGCCAGGAAGCTGTTGGAGTTTTCATTGCTGAAACTTCCCCTCCATGGACTGTGTACACTGATGGGGCTGCTAACCAGAGGGGCTCGGGAGTTGGAGTTGCCATTGTCTCCCCGGACGGGATAGTTCTGGAGAAATCCCTGAGGTTGTCCTTCTCGACCACTAACAACGAGGCCGAGTATGAGGCATTATGGTCAGGATTGGAGGCAGTAAAGGGCTTGGGAGGAAACAACATAGAGGTCTTCAGTGACTCACAACTGATAGTGGGGCAAGTACTAAATATGAGGCCAATGACGCAAGAATGCAAGCCTATTTGGCCAAGATAAAGCAACTCCAGGCACACTTTTAGGAGTTCACCTTGAAACGAGTACCCCGGTGCAGAAATTCCCATGCTGATTCACTAGCTACACTAGCAATGATGTCCAATGGTGCTCTGCCACGGTTAATCATAGTGGAGGAGTTAGACATGCCGAGGTGGATGGACCAGAGCCCGACCATGGTGCAGTCTGTCCAAGCTGGACTCAGTTGGATGGACCCCATAGTAGCATTCCTAAGGAATGGAGACCTGCCAGAAGATAAGGTAGAGGCCGTGAAGATCCAGAGGCGCTCCCCGTAATACTGGCTATCTCAAGAGAAAAAATTGTACCGACTATCCTTTTCTGGGCCATACCTGTTATGTGTACACCTAAAAGCAGTGAAGCCATTGTTGGAAGAGCTACATGAAGGGATTTGTGGGAGCCACACGGGGGGAAGATCCTTGGCTCACAGAGCCCTTACCTAGGGGTACTGGTGGCCTAGTATGCAAAAGTCCGCCCGAGACTACGCGAGGAAATGTGATCAATGCCAGAGGTATGCCCCGAATATCCACTAACCTGGAGGGGTTTTGAACCCACTCTCTAGCCCGTGGCCTTTCACCCAGTGGGGTTCAGACATTGTGGGCCCATTCCCTCGGGCTACTGCAAACCGGAGATGGTTACTCGTTGGGATAGATTATTTCACGAAATGGGTAGAAGCCGAGCCGTTGGCTAATATCCGAGACCAGGACGTGAAGAGATTTGTGTGGAGGAACATTGTCACGCGGTTTGGCGTACCTTACGCCCTCATATCTGACAATGGAACACAGTTTGACAGCAAGGCTTTCAGGAGATATTGTAGTGAACTTGGAATCAGGAACAACTACTCTACCCCTGCATACCCACAAGGAAACGGGCAGGCTGAGGCCACCAACAAGGTGATCCTTGATGGACTAAAGAAGAGACTAGACGAGGCAAAAGAGAAATGGGTAGACGAGTTGCCCCACGTACTATGGTCATACATAACTAACCCAAGAAGATCAACCGGGGAAACCCCCTTTTCCATGACGTATGGAGTGGAAGCAGTTATACCCTTGGAAACAAAATTCCCGACGATGAGAACAAATCAGTTTAAAGAGCATAACAATGATAGTCAGCTGTGTGCAAGTCTGGACTGGGCCGAGGAGAAAAGAGAGATGGCAACGATAAAACTGGTCCACTACCAACACAAGTTGAGGCTAGGTTACAATAAAAAGGTGAAGTCACGGCCACTCGTGCCGGGGACCTTGTCCTCAGGAAAGTGGTCGGCAATACGAAAAACCCATCCTGGGGCAAATTGGGAAGGCCCTTATCACGTCACCTTAGTGGCGGGCATATGTGCTTTTAGACTAGAGGATCTGGATGGAAACACTATACTCCGACCCTGGAATGTAAATAACTTGAAAAGATATTATTATTAATACAAGTACATCTCATTTTTGTTATTCCTTTGTCATTGCAGCTAAGGGTTAAACAGAACCTCGGCCATGCCTGTCCCTCAGACCACATGCCTTGGGTAAATTAACGCCTCAGCGAATCCTCTAAGGGTTAAACAGAACCTCGGCCATGGCTGGTCCCTCGGATCACATGCCTTGGGTAAATTAACGCCTCACATATCTCTAAAGGGTTAAACAGAACCTCGGCCATGCCTTGTCCCTCGGATCACATGCCTTGGGTAAATTAACGCCTCACAAATCCTCTAAGGGTTAAACAGAACCTCAGCCATGCCTGGTCCCTTGGTGCCTTGGGTAAATTAACGCCTCACATATCTCTAAGGGTTAAACAGAACCTCGGCCATGCCTGGTCCCTCGGACCCATGCCTTGGGTAAATTAATGCCTCGCAATTTCACCAAGGATTGGACCTCGGCATATGCATCATCAAGGGAAAACAAGGACCCATGTGGCAACACCTAAAGTAGAGAAGTCACCCGGGGTTTTGGTTAAAGGTTCTGAAGGTACATTCAAGAGGCACTCTTGAAATAAGAGACCTCAAACTCCCTTTTCTACCAAGTGTTTCGTTCGTCTCTGAGGACTTAAACATTTCTATCAATTATACGATTTCTAGTACTAACACATAGTCATTTTTCTCACTATTTACGTGGGCTTAATTTACCTGAATTAACAACAATGCATTACTATTAGCTTTTTGTTAAAGTATGGGTTTTCACCCTTAGAAGCATCATCAGTCTAACTTCTCAGCGAAAGACAGTACAAATTCTACAGCCATCAGAGATAGATATTGCAGGGAGAATGAAAATTCACTCATCATAAAGCAAAAGCTAACATCTTTTCATTAATCAAAAAGGAAAAGTACATCTCAAATCATGGCAAACTGCCATAACAAAAGAAAAATACATAAAAAGAAAAGACAGATCCTAACTAAGTCTGGGCTGGAGGAGGATCTTTGCTGGCTGGTTGGGGGACAGGAGGATCATCAACCTTGCCTGAGGTGGCCTCCTTTTCCTGGGCTACAGCTGGAGGCTTGGCCGGCTTGGACTCCTTCGCCTTGGAAACAGTTTCCTTGCCTTTAGTCAGCCTCTGGGCCCTTGGTCTCTGGCAGAGGTTTAGCATGGGAAACCTTTTTGCCTTGACTAGCCCCCTTGCCCTTAGCTTCTGGTCGAGTTCTACCCTGGGCAGCCTCTTTGCCCTTGGCCATCTCCACCCCCTGGCCTTGGTCACCAGCCTTGCTAGGCCCTTTGGTGGTCTCTAAGGGGGGAAGAGAGGCCTGGGTGATTGGAAGCTGTTCCAGTGCAGTTGTTGCAGGGGCAGCATCTATCTTAGGGCCCAAAGGTGCTTCAGGAACCTCTTAGAGATCTTCTGGATAGTAAACATTCTTAGCTCTCCTCCACTCTGAGGCAGCAGGGACTCCGGTTAGGTTCAACGCCTCGGTCCACACCTTGAGGCAATAGTCCCTACAGACCCCAGCCAACTCATCAGCTAGGCGTGCATTGGTCTCCTTCTCTCCAGGGTCATAGAACTTCTGTTTTGAAGCATTGGCAATCGCCTGAGCTACCTGGGCAGCATCCTTAGCTTTCTCCAGCTCTGCCTTCAAATCCGCAACCTGTTGGTTGGCCGTGGCCAGCTTTATCTCCATGTAGTGGAGCTTTTTACGCTGCTCCTTAGCTTGTGTCTGAGCGTTCTTGGGGTCAGCCTCAGCACTCTTCCAATCCCTGTCAGTAGTAACCAGCTTCAGGGCAAGCTTCTTATTCTTCTTCTCGGCAGTGGCTAAGAACTTACTGGTCTCTACACGAAGGTTGTCCGCGAGTCTAGCCTCGGACCGGGCATCTTTCACCTATTCTTCGATCATAAATACCTCCTGGATCGCTTGCGCAAAAACAACAAAGGAATACCCGATCAGATAAGAAGAAAATAACCTAGCATGAAGTTAGCAAGATGTGTTGAAAGACTTACCAATGCCAAGTTCCTCTTCAGGGATAGAAAGAGATCCTGTTGCTTCAGGTTTTTTAAAGCAGCCATATCCTTTGGCAACAAGAAGGGCTACTCTAAGGCGTTTGCGATATGTTGGGCGTTCCCTTTCTGGAACTCCCTAATGGAGGAGTTCCATGGTACAGCGGCCTCATCCAACTCTAGCTGAGGAGTCCATGCCGGGTTTAGAGGGTGCAACTCGGCCACATGCTCAGCCTCCTTGCTTTCGGCTGAGGAAGCCCTTTGCTTGCCTTTGGCCGTCTTCAGCACCTTCGGAGGGACCCCCTCAGTGGAAGGGACCAACTCCCCCTCCTTTACCTCCTTGTCCTTCTTTATTTTTCTCAGATTGGCAGGCGCGAAGGGGGAAGCTGAAGGAGGAGGAGGAGAAAGAGGAGGAGGAAGCTGAGAGCCCGAGGCATCCTTAGACGCCGACCCCTTGGACCTGCCCGCGAGGAGTTCACGGAGGCCTGCCCCCTTCTTCCTTTCCAGTGGCATTTCTTCTTCTTCTTCTTCTTTCAAACTGTCGGTTCTACGTGCAACGACAAACTCGGTAAAACGAACATCCGAAGATTTGTCAAGTTCGTCTTCTGAGTCCGAGACCTCAATCACAGGCTCTCTCTACTCCTCCCTCTCTTCCTCAAGCTGAAATTGGTCTATCTCCTCCTCGAGCGACAGGCGGGAGGAAGCTGTTCCTTCTCTTGGTGCCACTTCTTCACGGGGAAAAAGATGGGAGGGCAGCTTGAACTGCACGGTACCTCTCGGGTTAGGAATCCAGGCACCGAAACATCAATCCGAGCCAATTGAGAATCACCCGCTCTGATCGCTTTGTCCACATCCTGAAACTTATCGGACAAGGGCTTGAAATTAAGGATAAGATGGACAGCTCTCAGTTGTGTCCTCGCTCATGAACACCTTAGATCTTAGCACCCTGTTGAGATCTGGCACGTTGACGAAGTTAATATTGGGGGCCACAAATCTTTTATTTGTAAAAAAGCCGAGAAACAAAACCACAGTTAGAAAGGCAAGTCATTAGTAAGAAGGAAACCAACTACAAAAAAAATGAAGAAAGAAGCAAATTACAAAACTAATTCCCGTACTAAAGGACCTAAACCTAGGGTACCCCACCTGGTACTCCCTCCTGGGTTGGGCAGTGAAGACCATTGTGCCATTCACCCGAGATGATCAGAAAGTCATCTTTCATGCCCTTGATTGATTTGGGGAGACACGAAATAAGCCTAACTTCGGAAGACCTAGACTTAAGGTAATAGCTAGAGTCTGAAAGAAAATGGCACTCGTACATCCAGACAACGTCGTGCCAAGTGAGGCCTAACCCCATTTGCTCGTTGACAGTGTCTACACTACCTAAGACTCTAAACAGGTTGGGCGCGCATTGATGAGGGCAGATCCTATGGGCGATCAAATAGTCCCTGGTCACTCTACCCATGAATAGTAGCAAAAATAAGCTAAATAGTAAAATAAGTTGGCAAAAAATAAGCTAGCCAAACAAACACTACATTTGCATTAAATTTTATATAGCTGTTAGGATTTATAACAATTCTTTTTTGACAGTCTGATGAGTCTATCCTTGTGGGCTGGTTTTGGTACTTATTGTGTCTCCAAGTAAGATGCCAAGGAATCAAAAAATTCTCTCCCAAATTATCTGATTATTAAAAAAGAAAAAAAGAAAAGAAAAATGAAAAAACCTAAAGTTGCCGACTTGCCGTGTGGAAAAGGAATTGTGGAAAAGTTACCGACTTGCCGTATGGAAGAAATTTGGCTTACCGTGTGGGAAATTATATATATATATATATATATATATATATATTAGAAAGAAAAACATTTATTTATTATTATGTTGACTGTTAAAAACAAAAAAGGGTGATCAACCATTGGAAAAAGGCATACAGAGGGGAAAAAGGGAAAAAGAAGGTTTGTATTATTTATTTATGCATGCATGACTAACGTAATAGGCGGGGTTGTTTCACTCACCGCTGGAGTCCTCATCATTGACCTGACCACTGACCAGACCAATCTATCTAAGATTAAAGTTGGTTCAAACTTTAAAAAACCCTAGTAATTTTAGGGATATATAAAAATGTATAATTCTGTACTACAATTTATCACGTGGTAAGTTGTTAGTGGCAGAAATGTGTCTTCACATGATTCACCATCACACATCCACTAATCACAATTTGTAATGTCACAAATTATGGTACAAAGTTATATATTTTTATGTGTTCATAGCATTACTTAGAAAAACTCCACTAATAAAAGAAAAATACTAGTATTTATCATGTGATTAGTTGTGGCAAACTTGAGCAATACCAAATATATACTAATATAGCACTTTAGTTCCAAGCCATGGATACTTGAACTCTGTAAAGCACTCTTCCTCTTCATTAGCATCACTTCAAATTTGGATATAACTGAAATCTGAAACTTTATCTGCATCATTCCAAAATACTGACTACATGTAAGTTTCAAGTTTCAACTAAAAAAAAAGTGAACTCAGTATAACATACAACATCAATTTAAAATATATAAACCTCTATGAAATCAGCAACTATGAATTCTCAGCCCAAGTACTAAAACCCATCGATTCAATAAAGTTGAACCTTTCCGCTTTTCTACCCTAATAATCACAGAAGCAACCCATTAAAGCCACAAAATTTGAAAAGAAAAATAAATAAATAAAAGAGATTTTAATAATGTGAAAACTATACCTCATTGTAATTGTGGGATACAGAAATTTAATAAGGTAATAATGCTACGTGTCATATATGAGGTCGAGGAGGCCGATGCAGTTCCGAGGGGATCATACTCTCGGACGGTAAGACCGGGGAGGCGAGCCTTGGCCACGTCAATGGCACATCACCACAGGAGATCACATTGTAGAGGAAGAGTTGTAGCGAGGAGGTTAGTCCTGACATGTCTGAAGGGATAGTAGCTGCCACCACATTTAATGCACCCCACCAAACCTCCTGGCCGCATTTATGTGGAGAAAACCTCTGGACAGTGCTGTCTTGGTTGTAGCAACTCACAAAAGATATGAGAAGGTGTTTGATGGGACAAGCACTTGAGTAGTGTCCTGAATAATCAAAAAATGGAAGGCGAAGATCAGCTGAAAGAGGCTATATAATGTAAGAGATCCTCTTGGGAGGAAGGGAGGGTCCGGAAGAGAGAAAATACTGTAGCAAATTGTTCTTGAGATCAATCTAATATAAGTATCTGTCCTCGGACCTTCGCCGAGGACTAGTGTTCTTCATTGTTCCTTGTCCTTTTCTTCTTCTTCAACTGTGCTAGGTTATTTGATTTAAGTTCCCTCCTCTACAAATTCATTGTAATACGTCAATTCATTATTGGCACTTACAGTACTATTTCTTCTCAGAGTTAGATTGCTTCAAGGATTTGCTTTTCCACCAACAAATCTAGAAAAGAAAAGAAAAAGAAAAACCTAGTAATGATACTTAAATCCAAGAGAGAGTTAAATACACTTAAATTGTAATCAAGTTAGAAAAATGAAACTACAGATTTGGAATTGAAATCAATCAATGATACATAAATCCAAGAGAGAGTTAAATACACTTAAATTGTCCTTGTTATCAGAAGAATTTATAAATTTATCTCTCCAAAATAATAAAGAAGAATTTATAGATTTATCTCGTTGCAATAACTATAAAAGTGATATAGAGAAAAAATTGGGATGATGATAAATATTTCTTTCTTAAAGGAGCAGTACAAAAAAAAAAAAAAAAAAAAAAAAATGTATGTGGCTAAGGTGAATTCAAATATAAAACACATATATTGAATTCTAATGGATTGTGAGGTGAACATTTTTTTTTAACATGTATTTGAAAGTGGTGTAGTGGAAGTAGTGGGTTTTATTTTACGTATTGTCCCTAAGTTTTATTCATACTTAAACATATGGTGTAGGTATTTTTAAACCACATAAAATAATAAAGAGTCTAATATGAATTGTTGGATTAGACGTCAGCTCAACCTCCTAAGAAATGGAATTGTTTAGAAGAGATTAGGAATAAGATAAAGGAAAAACGAGTATATTCATATGACCTGAAGATCTAATTCAAGCGAATAGGTTATTTATACATTGTATATGATCAATCATATAAATATATTTATATATATATATAAATATTTATATATATATATATATCTTATATATAAAAGCGGCAATGCCGCTACAGTGATTTAACACTGTGCGTTCAGTGTTAAATCACTGTTCATCTACAGTGAAATTTTCGTGAGGCACTTGTCTTTTTTTTTTTTTTTTTTTTTCTTCGGTCTTCCGTTCGTTTTTTCTTTTTCTTTTATATATACTATTATACTGACAAAACAAATTTCACAATATTTTCACAATTATTGAGGTGTCAATTTTTTATAAGTCAAAATAAAATAATAAAATATGAAACTGTGACCAACCACAACTGAAAATAAATGTTTTGTGAAAAGCGGCAATGCCGCCACAGTATTTTAGCAATGTTCATTCAGTGTTTTTGCATTGTTCATCTATAGTGTCATTTTGGTGAGCCACTTTGTCTTTTTTTTTTTTTAATAGTAGCTACAGTTCCAAGAGGTGTTGTAGCTATAGTAGCTACATTTTTTTTTTCCAGTCTTCTGTTTGTACTTTTTTTTTCCTTTTATATATATTGTTATACTGACACAATAAATTTCATAATATTTTCACAATTATTGAGATGTCAATTTCATTACCGCTTTAGTGTTTTAGTACTGTTCATTCAGTGTTTTTGCATTGTTCATCTACAGTGTCATTTAGTGTTTTTTTTTTTTTTTTTTTTTTTTTTTTTTTTTTTTTTTAAAGTTTTGAACAGTAGCTATAGTACCAAGCGGCCCTGTAGCTACAGTAGCTACAGTTTTTTTCTTTTCTTTTTTCAGTCTTCCTTTTATATTTTTTTTTCCTTTTATATATATTGTTATACTGACACAATAAATTTCATAATATTTTCACAAGTATTAAAGTATCAATTTCTTATAAGTCAAAATAAAATAATAAAATATGAAACTATGACCAACCACAACTGAAAATAAATAAATAAATAAATAAATATATATTTATATATAAAAGCGTGAATGTGCTAAATCACTGTAGCTACAGTGCTTTGGTTTCGTGAGCCACTTCCCCCCCCCCCCCCCCTTTGAATAGTAATTACAGTGCCACAATTACTATAGTTTTTAAGCTGGTATATATATTATTATATTGACACAACAAATTTCACAAGATTTTCACAATTATTGACGTGCGCGAATGTGCTGAAGCACTGTAGCTACAGTGCTTTGGTTTCGTGAGCCGCTTTTTTTTCCCAAGTTTTGAACAGTAACTACAGTTCCAAGTGGCACTATAGCTATAGTAGCTACAGATTTTTTTTGTTTTTAGTAATCGGTTTTTTTTTTTTTTTTTTCCTTTTAAATATTTATGTAAGTTGGTATATATATTGTTATACTGACACAACAAATTTCACAATATTTTCACAATTATTGACGTGTCAATTTCTTACAAGTCGAAATAAAATAATAAAATATGAGACTGTGACCAATCACAACTAAAAATAAATGTTTTAAGAAAATGTTACAACACTTATTGTGCAGTGCTTTTGGTTTATTCAACTAGCACGGTAGCTACAGTGCCTAAAGTTTTTTTTTTTTTTTTCAGTCGTCGGTTTGTGTTTTCTTTTTTCCTTTTAAATATTTATGTAAGCTGGTATATATATTGTTATACCAACACAACAAATTTCACAATATTTTCACAATTATTGACATGTTAATTTCTTACAAGTCGAAATAAAATAATAAAATATGAGACTGTGACCAGCCACAACTAAAAATAAATGTTTTGAGAAAATGTTACAACACTTATTGTGCAGTGCTTTGGGTTTATTCAATTGGCACGGTAGCTACAGTGCCTAAAGTTTATTTTTTTTATTTTTTATTTATAGTAATCAGTTTGTGTTTTTTTTTTTCTTTTAAATATTTATGTAAGCTGGTATATATATTGTTATACTGACACAACAAATTTCACAATATTTTCACAATTATTGACGTGTCAATTTCTTACAAGTCAAAATAAAATAATAAAATATGAGACTATGCCCAATCACAACTAAAAATAAATGTTTCGAGAAAATGTTACAACACTTATTGTTATCACAATATTTTCACAATTGTTGAGATCTCAGTTTTTTATAGATCAAATAAAAAATGCTAAGTCCACAACATTTTAACATTAATTTATACAGTACCTAAAGTTTTTTTTTTTTTTTTTTTTCCAGATATCGGTTTGTGTTTTTTTTTTTTCTTTTAAATATTTATGTAAGCTGCCATATCTATTAATATAAAAAGAGCCCAAGGCTCATGAATAGTGTTTTTTTGGTTTATTCAATTAGTGAGGTGCACTTTCTCTTTTCTTTTTTTTCTTTTTTTCCCCCTTCAAGTATGCCTATTGGTTGGAGCTTTGTTTTTGTTTTTTGTTTTTTTAAGATCTTTATGTGTTTACTTTGTACTTGCAATGCAAGTTTACATTGTAAATACACAAAAGTGGTTAATATTATACACATTTGCACAAAAAATGGTAAATATTGTACAAATTTTGTAAATGTGTACAAAATTTTCCAATTTTTTTTGTGTCTACAATATAAATTTACATTGTAATTAAGTACAATATATACATAAAGATATTATGAAAATGTTGTGACGCATGTGTCAATTTCTTATGGGTCAAAATAAAATAAAATAAAATAAAATAATAAAATATTATACCGAGATCTAGCACAACTAAAAATGTTGTGACATTTTGTTGCTATTACAATATATTCACAACCATTGAGGTGTAAGTTATAGGTCAAAATAAAATAATAAAATATTGGACTGGGATCTGTCACGGTCTTATACGATTGAGATTAACTTTTTATAACATAATTATCAAAATTCTTAAAATTAATGTCTCTTTTTATTAATGTAAACCTCTATGTATTTTAAAAATCAAATGATTTTTATTTTTATTTTGTAATACAAATAAAATTTAAAATTGATCTTAATCACTACTTTTTTTTCCCATGGCTAGCACGAGCCTTGCACGTGCTGCATTGACTAGTATATATATATATATATAAATATATATATAAATATATAAATATAAATATATAGTAATTAGTCATGCAAAGGCATTTGCCTTGATTCAACAACCAACAAAAAAAAAAAAATCTAACAGCCTAATGCTGATGAGTGAAAGCCCCCACTGTTTAGTTTAAGGAAAAAGAAAAAGTAGAAAAAGCAATACGAATCATATGATTCCTGCAACGTGCAAAAAGCGAATAAGTAGTCTCCTCCGAGTGGAAAATGGTTCCATACCATTTGTGGATTCAAACAGGAACTTCCACTTACCGTGTAAAAAAAAAAAAAAAAAAAAAAACCTTAAACAGTGACTTCTATGTTCGATCGTGGAAACAGCAAGGTCATCCTTGACCTGACCATTCCAATCTAAAGTTAGTTCACACTTCAGTGATATATATTCATCGTTAATGCATGGCTTTCGCTTCATAAAAATCCACAAGACTCATCATTAGCATTGTCACTATCAAACTACTCCATGATGATTAAATATTATAATCATACTGTTGTTGTATTTCTTCTTTTGTCCTTGGGGATATTCGAACTGGGTTCATGCACTGAAAATCAGAGTCAGACTAATAATAATGTGACAGTGAAATGCATCCAAAGTGAAAGAGAAGCACTTGTCAGCTTCAAGGCAGGCGTAAATGATATTCCAGGTAAGCTTTCTTCATGGGACGGTGAAGATTGCTGCCAATGGAAAGGCGTAGAGTGCGACAACGAATCAGGTCATGTTATCAAGCTCAATCTTAGCAACCCAGCTGGACGCCACAGGCACTATGAGTATGACGGAAGTGATGATAATTATCCCGTGATTCCCATTCCCAAGTGTTCTTTTCCTTCTTGCTCGGGTCCAAAGCGTAGTCCTCCTGACCACACTGCCGGGTTGTCACGGCAAAGTAAGACAACTTCTTCTTTAATTCACTTTAAATATTTAAATTACTATGTTTAGCCCAAAAAAAAAAAAAAAAAATTTGGAATGACTTTAAAGGAATTTGAATTCCTGAATTTTTTTTGCGCGCTAGCTAGAGAACTTGATGTATCTAATCTCTCTTATATTTGTATCTTTTTCAGGGGAGGTTTATGTTAAAGCATCTGATTCGTCAGAGGATGTTAAAGCATCTTCTTCAGGGGATGTTAATGCATCTTTTTCAGGGGAGATTAGTCCTTATCTCGGCAATTTGTCCAGCCTGACGCATCTTGACCTTGAAGGAAACTACAATTTGTCTACTAAAAATTTGAATTGGGTCTCAAGTCTCTCTTCTTTAGAGTACCTGTATTTGGGGGGAGTGAAGATCAATCATACCAAAGCAGATTGGCTGCGTGCAATTAACATGCTTCCTTCCCTTCTGGACTTAAGTTTATATTCATGTGAGCTTAAACACCTTCCATCTTCCCTTAATTTCCTTAATTTCACCTCTCTTCATGTCCTTGATTTATCATACAACTTATTTAACACCTCCTTTAACACCTCCATACCTCAGTGGCTGTTTAATCTTACAAGCCTCACAAAACTTGATTTGACCTTTAGCAATCAAGGAGGAAAAATCCTTGATTCATTTGGGAGACTTGGAAGCCTAAAATACCTCTATCTCGGTGGTAACCACTTTTATGGTTCAATTCCAGCTTCTATTGGCAATTTGTCATCCTTGAAGGAGTTGGACCTCTCATATAATGAGATGAATGGAATCATTCTAGAAAGTTTTGGGCAACTCTCAAAACTAGTCAATTTGTATCTCCTAGAAAATTCTTGGGAAGGGGTCATAACAGAAGTCCAATTGATGAATCTCAAAAGCCTAGAAGAGTTTATGCTAACAACAAATAAAAGTCAGTCTCTAGTTTTCAACGTGACAGAGAACTGGGTTCCTCCATTCAGCCTCAAATCTCTTCATCTAGAAAGTTGTCGCATTATTGGCCCCAAATTTCCTAAATGGCTTCAAGTTCAAAGTAAGCTCACTTATGTCACCCTAAGAAACGTTGGAATCAAAGGCACTATACCTGAGGAATGGTTCTCTACGATATCTTCTCAACTCACCCACTTGGATCTATCCAACAACCAGATAAAAGGGAACTTGCCGCACCAATTAGTATTTCTAAATGTAACAAAGCTATTTCTGCAAAGCAATTTGTTTTCAGGCCCTATCCCATCAAATATTAATGATCTAATGCCAAGCTTGCAATATTTAGATCTTTCAGAGAACCTCCTCTATGGTAAAATTCCTCTGTCCATATCGAAAATAAAAAATCTTAATATTCTTGTCCTCAGGAGAAATAATCTTTCAGGGGAGCTCCCTCCTCATTGGAACGCGTCACAAATGGGCTTGCGCGTTGTGGATATTTCATACAACAACATATGTGGAAAAATTCCGAGCTCAATGGGTTTCTTAGGAAACCTTTCTATATTAGTGTTGAGCAACAACAATCTTAGCGGAGAAATTCCTTCTTCCTTGCAAAATTGTTCTATTGTGAGCATTGATTTTGGGGGGAATCGTCTCTTAGGGAATCTTCCATCATGGATAAAATCAAACATCTTCATGCTACGCCTACGATCAAATCTATTCAGTGGAATCATCCCTCGAAAATGGTGCAATCTTCATAAACTTCGCATCCTAGATCTTGCACAAAATAATCTCTCTGGGGGCATTCCAGACTGTTTGAACAATTTTACTGCTATGGTTGATCAAAACATCTCTGGGTACAATCCTATTGAGAACTATACAGAGAAAGCATACTTAGTGACAAAAGGAAGAGAGTATGAATATGCCCGCATTCTCCAATTTGTTACCTGTATTGATCTTTCAGGGAATAGTTTGACTGGAGAAATTCCTATTCAAATAACAAACCTCACAAGATTGGGTACACTGAACTTGTCAATGAATCATCTAACCGGAAACATTCCCAAGATTGTCGGAAACTTGCGGTGGTTGGAAACACTTGATCTTTCAAACAATAGTCTTTCCGGACCTATTCCTGAAAGCATGTCGTCTTTGACTTCCTTAGCACACTTGAACCTGTCTTTTAACAACTTGACAGGAAGAATCCCATCTGGTTATCAACTCCAAACACTAAATGATGCAACCATATACAAGGGAAACCCTTCGTTGTGTGGGTCTCCTCTTCCAACCAAGTGCCCAGGAGATGAAACATCTGATGACCCAACTATTACCGGTGTTGATGACAAACAAGGTGGAGATGATTATGAAAGGATATGGTTCTATGCTAGCATCGGACTCGGGTTTGTTGTAGGATTTTGGAGTGTTTGTGGCACCTTACTATTGAAGAAGTCATGGAGGCATTGTTACTTTCGTTTCTGTGATGACATCAAAGATAGGATAGCATTGCTAATTGCATTGAAAGTAGTTCATTTGAAAAGGAAATTTGGGCTGGAATAAAATTGAAGTTTGTAGATTGGAAAGCTGTTTTAGTTTTAAATTTGAGGTATGCATGTGTTTTGTGAAATCTTAAGTTAAATATTTTTTACCTTGGTTTTTTTGTTTGAGTTTTTGGTTGTTATACACGTGTTTTCCTTTGTAGTTGACCTATTTGATGATTTGCCTATGTTCTTTTCCTTTTTGATTTTTGAGTTCACATTTATGAATTTTAGGGCTTTGATTCATATGAAATTTATATTGGTATTAGAGATAAGACGTAGAAGATTATTTTAATTGTTGTTCAATTCATTCTTTGTTTGCATCTTTTGCATTTTGGTTGCGTAGGGAAACCCGAGTAATCAATGGACAAGGAAAAGAAATCAAGTGGTCAAAGGATGTAATTTTGATCCAAAAAGTCACGAAAAAGAGAAAGAGGGTCTTATTTTGTTGTTTGTTGACTGAAAGGAAAAAGGAGAAAGATTGAAGGAGGGACTTAATATTTTCTATAAGTTTCTCAAAAAAAAAAAAAAAAAAATCTATAAGTTCATGCATGTATGATGCATGCGGCATCATTATTATTATTTTTTTAAAAAACTATTTTCCAAACATGACTGATGTGAAAAAACATCGAGATTGTTTTTGGATATTTGAATTTGGATTTGGATTTAAATTTGAATTTTAAAGTGATGGATTTGAAATGCCTAAATTTCAAATCTAAAAATATTGAAACATATCTTATGGATTTCTAAAAATCCATGGATTTAGAAGTTATTTCAAATTCAATGGTGGATTTGTCAAATCTAAATCTATGTGCCCCCATCCAATCACACACAAAGTTATTCTCCGGGATTTTTTTTTTTTTTTTTTTGCAATTTAACACCAAAATACTAACAATTTGGTTAGTTAGCATCGTTTCTCAACTATTTTGGAAACTAACATCTCGAGTCAATGGGACTTGAGTTCATTGTAGCTACTCGAGTCTTAAATACTTGAGTTATATGTGCTGGTAGGGTAAAGGTGGCAAATTTTTCCATGTGGAAAGACTCGAGTTCTTAAACCAAAACCCAGTACCCACGCTCTCATCTTCTCTCAACAAACCTAGCTTTCTCATCTTCTTTCAACAACAAACCCAACTCTTATCTTCTCTCAACAACAAACCCACGGTCTCATCTTCTCTCAATAACAAACCCATCTCTCATCTTCTCTCAACAACAAACCTAGAAAACAAAAATAGTAACCCACGCTCCCATCTTCAAAGCAATCAGTGGCTGCGGCGGCGGCAATGACGAGAAGGGATAACAGAGAGTGGATCAGATGCCTTGTTGTCTCAGAGTGTTGTGGATCGTTTGCTCAAGCTCAATCCTAGAGACTTTTGGAGAAAACAACAAAACCAAGCTGTACGCCTTCTTGTCTCATCTTCTTTCTTCTTCTTCTTCACTCAGTCATAGCCTTCTTCTTTTGTTTCAACTACATGGAACTTGAGTCTTAGAGACTTGAGTCCCATGTGGATAATTTTTTCCGCATTAGCTTGGAACTCGAGTGTTTCAAACTCGATTTTTACACTGAACTCGAGTCTCTTAAACTTGAGATGTTAGTTTCCAAAATAGTTTCAGAAGCCTGCTAATTGACAAAATTGTTAGAATTTTGGTGTTAAATTGCAAAAAAATCCTATTCTCCGTGTATGTTGGATTGGAAAAGAAACGTGCATGGTTTCAATCTTCAATGGATTAGATTATGCCACGTAGTCATCCACTGACATATCGATTGGGAAAGGTTGATACACATGGTTCGTTTGGAATAGTTTCTTAGTTTCTACATACTTGGCATGAGCTGATCTTGACTAGAGTTTATGAGGGTCTTTTCTACACGTTTCTTGTGTTAATATATATATATATATATATATATATATATATATTGGTAGTCTCATCAAGGCAATTGCTTTACTCAATTGATGCTTATCTTCACAATTTTATTTTGGTAGGAAGAAGCATAAAAATAACCAGACAGTTATAAGCATTACTTTGGCATTTTATTCTTTTGCCATTTAGTTACATCTAGGCGTAAATGCACTTTTAGTCCCTATATTTTGCACTTTTTCCATTTTGGTCCCTACATTTTGTTTTTACTACTTTTAGTCCCTAAACTAATTAACGCCTGACATTTAGGTCCTTTCTGTCACCAAACTAATGGCAAAAGCTGACGTGGTTGACGGTGGAATAAAAAAATAATATAATCACACACATTAATTAATTAAATTAAAAACAAACATTAAAAAAAGAAATCATTAGTTTTTGGGAAGAACACGACTGTTCATATTCTTCATGTTCTTCCCTAAACATATTTGATTGCCCAAAAATTTAAAATATCGAAGATTTAAAAAAACGCATCGATGCCCTTGAGTCCTCTCTCTATTATTTTAAAAAGCCTACTTTGTATAAATTTCTGATCTTTCCTTTTCTTCTTCCATTTCAATTCCAGACCCTCTCTTTCTCTTTCTCTTTCTCTTTCTCATGGTGCATGTTTGTGTTGGACAAAATTGGCCTTTGTCCTTTTTTAAAAAATAATCCAGCATTTTGCCCCCTTTTCCAAACTAATTAGGGAAATGCCTCTCTTTTGAAACTTGACGTTCTCAAAATCGAGTTAAGCCCTATAGTGGCGTTTTAAAGAGTCTATAGTGACGTTTTAATGAGCCTATAGTGGCGTTTTGTAACTCGAGCTCCATGAACTCGAGTTATAAGTAAAAAAAAAGGAAAAACTTGTATTGAACTCGAGTTCATGAAGATCGAGTTACAAAACGCCACTATAGGTCCTTAAAACGTCACTATAGGCTCCTTAAAACGCCACTATAGGCCTCAAGAAATTTTTTTTTTTAAAACTTGATTTTGAGAAAGTCGAGTTTCAAAAGAGGGACATTTCCCTAATTAGTTTGGGAAAGGGGGCAAAATGCTGGATTATTTTTTTAAAAAGGGCAAAGGCCAATTTTTTCCTATTTGTGTTTGTATCTTCTTTTTCTTCTTCCTTTGTTCAAGCTCTCGATCCCTCAC
Organism: Notholithocarpus densiflorus; assembly: GCA_030021035.2. NCBI lineage: Eukaryota > Viridiplantae > Streptophyta > Magnoliopsida > Fagales > Fagaceae > Notholithocarpus > Notholithocarpus densiflorus. The sequence goes on from JARYZH020000061.1 coordinate 68,627, forward strand.
TCTCTCTTAAATCTTAATCTCTGACTTTTTTTTTTTCTCTCTCTCTCTAAACCGAACTTTCTCTCCCTCTTTGTTGTTTGATTGATGATGGTGGTGTGGGTTTGATTGGCAATGGTGGAGTGGGTTTGATTAGTTTTTTTGGGTTTTCGTGGGGCTGGTTTTTCCAGCTTGATCGGTGATGGTTGTGTGGGTTTGATTGGGGTGTTCTAGGTTTCCGTGGGGCTAGGTATTTTCGGCTTGATCGGTGATGGTGGTGTGGGTTTGATCGGGTTTTTCTGGGTTTTCGGGGCTGGGTTTGATCGGCAATGGTGGTGTGGGTTTGATCAAGTTTTTTTTGGGTTTTCGGGGTTGGGTTTGATCGACAATAGTGGTGTGGGTTTGATAAGTTTTTTATGAGTTTCCATGGGGCTGGGTTTTTTCGGCGATGGTGGTGGTGTTTGCTGCTTTGGGAAATGGGTTTGATCAGCGGGGTGGTGTTGTTGATGGCGGATTTGGGTCAAGGATGGTGAGTTTGGTTTCGTATTTACAGGTTATAGGTCTTGGATTTATGAACCTTGTATGGATGAATGTGAAAGAGTATTTGGTTATGGGTTTATGGGTCTATTTCTTGGATTTATGGGTTTGATTTACTAGAGGTTTCAATGTTGAATGTGTTAGAATTTTATGTGTTGAGATTGATTATGAATGTTGGCCGGTTGGGTTTGTCTTGATTTGGTGAAGAACATGAAGTTCATGTTCTATAGAAGAAGAAGAAGAACATGAAGATTATTAACAGTCATGTTCTTCCCTAATATTTGTTTTTAATTTAATTATTTAATGTGTGTGATTATATTATTTTTTTATTCCACCGTCAGCCACGTCAGCTTTTGCCGTTAGTTGGGTGACGGAAGGGACCTAAATGTCAAATGTTAATTGGTTTAGGGACTAAAAGTGGTAAAAACAAAATGCAGGGACCAAAATGGAAAAAGTGCAAAATGTAGGGACTAAAAGTGCATTTACGCCTTACATCTAAAATTGAGAAAGAGACTTGGAGCTTTGTTAGCATGCAAAATTCCAAAACAAATTCCCTTTAAAAGCATCAGTACCCGGGTGTGTAAACCCTCAAAAAATTGTATTTTATAATCCGAACACCAAAATGCATGCTTTATCCGGATGTGAGTTCTTAAATTTTTTTACAATCTTGCTACAGTACCCTCTTAAATTTATGAGGGTAGCAAGATTGTAAACACAACAAATAATTTTTTTATTCACTCTCTCTTCTGAATATTACTCTCAGCTTTCTTCCTCTGATTTTTTCTTCTCCTCTTCCTTCTCTTATTTTTCTCTCTCTCGCGACTCTCCATCTTTCTATCTTGTGATTTTGAGTGAAGGAGGAGTTGAGCAGTAGTGACTGTTTTTATTTTTATTTTTGGTGGTGGCAACGAAAAACCCATATCATAATATGTAAAAAAAAAAAAAAAAAAAAAAAATGAAGAATTAGATGAAATTGAATTAAAAAAGAAGTCAAACAAAAAGTGAGGAACCTTGATGGTACAGGCTTGTTCGGAACTGAGGGAAGCTTTGGCAAAGGTCTCTTCGTCGACAAAGACAGCTTACTTGAGGAGTATCTTCTGGGTTTTATTTTTTAAATGGTGGTGGCTGGGTTTTATTTTTATGGTGGTGGTTGGATTTTTTTCTCCAGTGGTGGCTGGATTTTTTTTTTTTTTTTAAATGGTGGTGGCCGATGATCTTTCAGTCAGAGAAATGGAGAGAAAGAGAGAACTGAGAAGAGAGAGAAAGAGGTGGTGAAGTTAATAAAAAAATAGGTAGAAGAGAAAAATTTAGAAACTGGATATTGGATGTACTGTAAAGTGACATTGTATAATAGATTAAGTGACATTTTAGATGGTAAAATAGAACATTTTATACATTTTGTATGCTAATGCTCTTAGGTCAAAGTCATTGTTTAAGTAAAATATTAGACAAAATACATTATTGCTCCATAAAGTATTTTAGACCCCACAACTTTCGACAAATAAACTCCTGCATTGTAGCTAGCATCTGTTGCAGGCCCTTTAGTCTCATTTGCACGCATTGTCAGCATTGACCCTCGATTGCCATGATTGTTCAATTTAGGACTATTATATTAAACTAGTAAGTTCTGTGCGATGCACAGATAATATTGTAACGTTTTATGTAAATTTGATTTTGGAAAATATTATACATATATTATAGCATATTTATTATAAAACTTTTTAGTAATGAGTTCATCATAAAAAGTAACAATTATAAATTGCACACATATATCTATTATAATTATTTTGTTCAAGTAATGAGCAATAATTAAAACAACTTAGGAGTAATATTGTATAATAAAAGTTGATAAAAGCATATTAATTCATTCTATATTATTGATTTTTATTATGTGATGTAATAAAAAGCTTCATTACAAAATCTTTTTTTTGTTGTTGTTGTTGTTTGTTTCTTCAATGCTTTGTTATTGCGGTATGGTGATGCCTATTATCATCATCAGTTTCTCCATCTTCAACGTTTGAAGTTTAGTCCGTCCATATTTGTTCAGTTTTTGAGCTTTCATCATTTTTTCCTTTTGTTGCATCATTTGTGTTAATCACTAATGAATTGGCACCAGGAGATTCTTGATTGGATCTTACAAAGTTTGGACTTTGTTGCTAAGATTTTTCGTAGGTATTTGCATTTATATTAAATTTCAATGATGTGACAGTTTTTTGTAAATTTTTTTTATTTTTTATTTTTGTTAATTCTGGAATAGTGTAGCAAAAAAAATTAATATAGCATATTGGATTGTGTATATATATTTTTTCTTCCAGACCTTTTTGTCATTTGAAGGTGCATAAAAAATCTTAGCAACTATGTAATTTTCAAAATCATCCTTTAGATTGAATTCATTCAAATGAAGTAGGAAAATCCATTTTTTTCCTTTTTTTTTTTCTTTCAAATCACGTGGGATTCCTTCTCCAATATCAATAGTTTTACAATAATTTAAATAAGTTGTACCTCAATTTATTTTTCAACAAGATTTCTTGTAGATTTATTTAAGATTTTCTTGGCATTTCGATCAAATATCACAAAATTTTTTTTGTCAATTGCATCAAAAACTTCAATTTGAATCCTGTATCTGAAGTAGTTTGCAATTGTGTGTGTATATATATGTAAGGACCAGATTTGGATCCTAGGCCCAAAAGGTGTATGGACTTAGGTCCAAGAAGTCCAAAACAATAAATTTGTAGAGAATGGGTCGAAGAACTGGGCCTTTGTAAATTAGCCAACCAATGAGGTAGGACTTGATGACAGGAGAATGAAAATAAACAAGTTATGGCTTGAGAAAAACGTCCTCGGCCAAGTCCGAGGAGACTGCTTCTCTTCTATTAATGCTTAAGTGAGGTTACAAATTGCGTTCTAGAGTGCTACAATGTTTTTCCTTCTTTTTTCCAATCCCCTTCTCATGGGGGGTCTCCCACATTATATAGCTCCTTTTGGATCATCTTGATCCTACACTTGTTGATCATCTGGGCCCTACTTGAGTGTCTGTCCCATCAGACACCCTTTCTGGGTTTCTATGAGTTGTGGTAGCCAAGGCAGTACTGTTCAGGGGTCTTCTCCACATAAATGCGGTCAGAAAAGTAGCTGCAGTGCATTCAATGCGGTGGTAGCAGCTTTCCCTTAGATATTCTTGGGTTTCCCTCCTTCTCGCATGTTCATGATTCACGTCCTTATCACCGGATCTTCTTGGAAGGTCACCCTAATTGCTGGGATACACATTTGAGCTGTATTTATCATATCCGAGGAGAAACTCCTCCTCAGACCACCTTCCACTCATCCCTTACTTATGAGACTCTAAACCGGAATCACCCATAGATGTTTACTCCTTCTAAGACCATTCATGTTCTCGGCCCCAGGCCCAAGGCCCGATATAGGATTTGGGCCCTTAACCCTACAATATATATATATATATATATAGTAGTTACAGTGAGATAAATATATTATAAATATTTGGAGAGTATGTAGTTAGTGTGAGTGCCTCTAACTTTGGGATAGAAAGATTTTTTTTTGTTTCACATTTTGCACACCAAAATGATCCTGCTTGTGGTTTGACATTCCTTTCACAAAGTACGCACAAAATGTAATACCAACTCATTGTTGTATCAATGTTACTTATTGTTGCAATACCCAAGCAGTTCACATCTTGCAATGAACTTTGAAATTAATATGTATTATTTTTTTAATATAAATAATACGATGTATTTTTTTTTTTTATGTAATATAATTTGAAATGATTAACAAACCTGTTTCGTAGGATCTTATTCAATGCATTTTATCTTTACTATTGTCTTCATATTATTTAAAGATTAATCCTCTTATGAAAATTGTTTTGCATGTATTTTTGGTATTTCTTGTATAGGATCATGTTTTTTACCATTGCTATCATTGAATTTTTTTAAAGAAAATATTAAGTTAATGGCATTTTGTGAGATAATATATGCTATTTATTAGAATTTTTTTTATTATAAATTTTAGAAATATGCACTTGTCAATTATTTCAACAACCTCAAGGATCTCAAGATTTATATATATATTTTTGTGGCACTGGTTGATAATAGAGAATTTGTCTGCATAAATTGCATAGAACATTATTGATAGAAAAAAGTATATTGAATTGAAATTGGGGAGAAATGGACACATGATTTCATGAGAATGAGATTTTCTAGAAGTATTATCTATACGTGGGGAGGAAGAAGAGAGTTTGTAAGAGGGTAAGAGTTTTTGCTTTGATTTGCACGTGGGAATGGTCAAACTTTGGTCATAACATATAAGGTAATAACTGGGCTTGAGCTTTTCATAAGGTTTGGTCTACTTTTAAAAGGTAATCCATTTCGTAGTGAATAACTTTTGGTCTAATTGGTCTAATTGTCAAGAACAGCTCATATTTGATATAATATTAAAAAGAAGTTACTATGATCTATTGAGTAACAGTTAAAAGTACTTAATAAAAAAAAGGTAAAAGATGTTAAATTTATATGATAGTAAAAATAAGTTACTATGATCTACTGGGTAACACTAAAAAAAACTTAATGAAAAGAGGTAAAAAAGGCTAAATGCAATATTAGAGTGCCACGTGGCAGGACCTCAAGCACTCTCACATGAGGTTTTTGCTTTTATATATACTAGCCGCAAACCCACGCTATGCGTGGGAATATTATTAATGATCATTTGTAATTAAACTTATTTAAAAGTAAAAATTTTGTAATAAAAGTTCTTTAAGGAACATTTTGTAAATTGCCAAAAGAAATTTCTTACCGCATAAGTTAATCAACTACCATTACTAAAAAAAAATAATCAAAGAAATATAACACAACTTATCAAATTATTCAAACAAAATTTTGTCAAGAAATCATTCGAATTAGCCATCAAATAGTACACCGTAGAAACTTCATAATTAAATATAGTGTAGAGTAAACATAGATTTTACAAAAATTAAATAATGAATTCAAATTGAGATAATAAAAGTAATAATAATAAAAAAGGTTGAAATATGAAAAGAATAATCATGGTGTAAATTTTTGTGCTATTGAATATTACTCTCATACTTGTGGACTATATAAATATATATATATATATATATATATATAAGAATGTAACTATTATAAGAATGATTATTGTGATTTATTGATAATATTAATAAAAAAAATTAAAACCTAAAACATTTTTTCCTCTGATATAATGGAGAAGACAATTTATTGTCATTTAATTTAATTAAAACAATAAAGAATATACTCATATAATCATACATTTGTATTATTACCCAGGCAAACAAAGAGTCATTCTTAAAATATTTGATGACTTCTATATCTAATGAACCATTTTAGAAAAGACTTTGATTATTATTATTTTAATGCATTAGAGTCACAAAATATTTAGATAGTTTATTCAAATATGATGTGGATAATAAAAATAAATACGCTACGTGAATTAGAGAACAGTATGATTATATCCGCTATGCGTGAAGACTTAGAATTGGACAAAGAAACTCCTAGTCTTAGCCCCCAACAACTTTTTAGTACTCTTCATATTATTCGGAGGCACATCAATCATCGCTCTATTAGTCTACATTTAGGGAGCATTTGGTTTGCTGTGATGTTACATTACACCGTAATATTACATTATTATAATCTTACATTAATTTAATCTCAATACAAGAATACAACGTTACATTGTTTAGGAAGGTAATGAAATTAAAATGATGTAATATATTTTTTAATTTTAGATTATGATAATGTTAGAAAAAATAAAATAAACCAAAAAATCTTAATATCACATCAATGACAGATCACAAGGAACCAAACACCCCTTTGCGTGTTGATAAACCAATACTTCGTCACAAAATCATGTTGAGTGTAATGAGGACTATAATGGGGGGCATTGGAGGAGTCATATCATATTGAGGATAATGAGGACTATAATATAATGGGGCATTGGGGGAGACAAACTGATGTTGCTGAGAATGCAAGTAATTCTCGCAACATATTTGATCTGAGGGATCTGTGGAATCAAGCATAGAACTCTTTATGGCTATTGGCATCTAGAGATGTGGATCGAAAATAACTCTCTTCATGAGTGCCAGAAGAAGTGTTACATTAAATTTAGAGAGAGCAGTAGATTATGGCCATTGTATAAGACGTAGTTTTTCATTTTATGGGAATTATTTTCCCTTTTTCTTTTCCTTATCCCTCCTATAAATATATTTTTATGTATTGGCATATTTGAAATTAAAATGCACTTTATATGTATTTGAGTCTTAATTTCTACAAGTCAAAGCAATTACCATGCATACATGCACTTATCTAGCTAATGCAAAATCACAGGACCATCCACTTGGAGCCTTAGCCAATTGACTAAGTGGCCCAGTGGGAGAATCAGCCATGTTCGACATGAATGGTTCACAAAATATCACAAAGATTGGCAGGCTAATTAGGTATGATCAAGCAACAACAATTTGACATTTAAAGTTAGAAGGTAACTTTCTGAGGACATTTAGAATACGAGAGACTTTTTAAGTAAACCAAGAAAGAAACGCCATTTTGAAAAGAGACTATACTTGGATAATCCATCCTTTAAAAAAAAAAAAGCTAATTCATTAATTAATTCATAAGTCCTATTTTTCTTAATAGAAATTTCAACACCAACTAATATTATCATGATCACCGACAATATCATCTAGCTTGTTACAGCAGCAGAAGCCTAAAGTAATGATTAATGAAGGATACATATTCATGTGAGCAAAAGCCTAAAGTAATGAGTAATATGAAGGATACATATTCATTTGAAAGGGGTTGGTCAAATCTAGTTGCTAACAGTCACTTGTGATTCACTGCTATCCATATGTAGATGTGAAGAGTAACCGATTGCATTTGGATTCTCCAATGAGGACATGAACTTGTGAAGCCGATCATTTAGACCATCTTGGACTACCTGAGGCTTAGCAGTTCTATCCTTTCGAGAGCCTTAACTGCAAAGCTCCCTACAAGACTAATTTGTGTGGAATTTTATAGGGACAGTGGCAACTGAATAGGTATGAACTGGTTGAGTTCAATGAGGAGAGGAAGAGGCAAGAAAGAGGGAAATAGAGAGTCTTAGGAATTTAAAAAATTATAAGGGAAGTTGAAAACAATGGAGATAAAGAGTCATGGGTGTTATGGAAGCTGAAGTGGGAATTTATAAAACACTAATAGAAAAATTATGAAAATAAAATATTATTTTATTAATGGAAATAATGACATGGTTGCTAATGTGGCTTAACAGGAGCGTAGCAACATTAAATGCTACGCATCAGCTTTTAGATATATATAGACTAGTGTTTAACCCGCGCAATGTGCGGGATCATTTTACATATTAATGATCTTTGCATCCAACATAAACTTAGTTCTCATACTTCTACTACATACATTCAAACCTAAATAATTTAGTATATTTAAGCATATAGTATCCAATATCCCCTAAAAATTTTAAACATTACTCTCTTCAAATCACATCACGTATGTACCTCCATTCTCCAATAGACCATTCTTCAAAGCAATTAAAACTTGACTTACTTTGACATCATAACTTACTTAGAAATAAGGGGAAACAAATAATAACAATTTATTACAGTAGAAATCATTTAGAAAATAGTGCAAATATATCCAAATGAGTTGGTATAACATCATTGTCTAAACATTTGGGACTAAGCTTCAAAGTCGAGTCAGTACATTGAGGAGGATATTCATCAAGGGTTTGTTGTAAATAATATTATGATGGGACATTTGTTCTTAATCTTTGAGGGCCTATTTCTAATAAGCCACCTGAAAATTAAGCGAATCCAAAATATCACGTTAAGAAATAGTTATAGCACCGAATTTGTCAAGAGTTTGATGAAACCTAACACAAAAAATGAACACAATGATTACATAATGGCAAGATAATAGGTCTGTAATTTAGATAATATATAAACCATCAAGAAAATATATTAAAAGGCAACCTTTATAAAGAATAGTCCCTTTCGACTCATCTCTATTCAGTATTAATAGTATTATTACAAACTCATATAATGTGTCCTCTCCTGTAATTCCAATTCACATGAAAATTGCTCTAGGTATTATAAGTTCTATTGTAATTTTGTTACAAACCGATTTGGAAGCTGAATTATGATGCCATACATAACCGGTCGGCAAGTCCACATCAATTCACAACAGAAATGTACTTAATGTCTAATAGTATAAATCGTTGTGAATTAAGTTCAATGCATAATTAACCATTGTTCCTCACTAAAACAACCACAATAAACAGGACCCAAAAAGATCTAACCTTGGCAACTGAATCCAGTACAATTGACATAAAAAAGTGTAGATAACATTAGATATCCATGCCCATCATTGTAAATTCAGTTCAATATATAATTAATCAAACACCCATTAAACATTATTCCTCACATAAACAAACCCAATAAAATACAAAAAAAAAAAACACATTTATAAAATTTATACTTGGACTATGGCTTGCATAGTACACTCTGTAGTGGAGTGCTCTACAGTTTTGGCTTTCAATAGTCTGCCCTTTACTAATCTCACTAACAATCTGCAAAGGTCATTTTATTTTTAAAGCATTTACTAATTTGTTCCAAGCAAGAACCTACAAAAAATGATACACAGAAACAAACTAACCTAAGTAAAAAAATTTACAAACCACATAAAAGCTTGAAACACACAAATCTAAAACTTACATGACAATTTCAAACACCATATTTGCTATTCCAAGGAACCACAATGAATCACACCAAACTAAAACTTATATGACAATATTAGTTAGAGCCTTTGAGGTATGTATCATAATTTGTGTGAGTGTACGAAGGAGCATATAAAAAGTTAAAATAAAAGAAATATCTCTTATTGTTTCTGTAGATTAATCCCAATTTGATAGGCCAAAACGAATTGACCCCTTGTGATTAATTGACCAATTAATTTAGCCAAGTGAATTAATTAAGTTAATTAACATGCAAACGCGTGGTAGCACAAACAAATCACCAATTTAACTAAGTATGCAGCGGAAAATAAATAACACGGTGATTTGTTTACGAATGGGAAAAACCTAACGGCAAAACCCTACCGGGTGATTTTCAGGTCACCACTCCCAAAACTCCACTATTATCACAACAAGCGGTTACAAGTAAAGGAATCCCAAGTACCTTACCAACCTACAATTGAACCCTTACCCCAATACCCAATTGGACTTGTTCTGTAGTGACAATTTCCCCTTTTGATGCACGGCTCCCAAGTACGTGACTAACCAATCTGATGCGCGGATCCCAATACGCGGCTTACTCCTTTGCACGAATCCAAGTACGTGACTAACTCCACAGCAACCCTTTGATTGTTGTAGTTGATTTGCAGCAGCTTCACATAGAAACACCAATAAGATCTTCAATGTTGGTGCAAGAGACTTTGCTTGGTTACATAACCCAAAGGCGTACAAGAAACGCAGCAAGAACTCTTTCTTCTACAGTAGGAGGCTAGGGTTTCAAAAAGAAAACCTTATGAAGCTCTCTAGGGTTAGGTTTTTCTTTTTCCACCTCCTTTAAATAGGAGCTTAATGGGCTCTCCTATTCCAAATAGGTTTACACAAACCATGGGCTTTCCTAGTCCAATAAGAATTATACAAACCCACAAACCTTGGGTTTTCCTAGTCCTATAAGGATTATACAAACCCATAAACAAATAGCCTTTTAGAATAAAAACGTTGCTAGCTATAATCTAAATCTCGTAAGCTCGATCGATCAAGACATCTGTCGAGCTTTAATGAATCTCGACAGATCGTGATTCTGTCGAGGAGGTATCGAGACCTGCAGATTGCACTTTTCTTGAGCAGTTCTTGAGTAATCTTCATGTCTTCAATTTAACCACTTGTAATGATCATCTTGAACCTACTTAGATTTACCCAAATACAAGTAAAGTGCGTTTTGTCAAAGGATATGCCAATTACATAAAAATATGTATGCCCATCATTGTAAATTCAGTTCAATATATAATTAATCAAACACCCATTAACCATTATTCCTCACATAAACAAACCCAATAAAATACCAAAAAAAAAAAAAAAAAAAAACCACATTTATAAAATTTATACCTGGACTATGGCTTGCATAGTACACTCTGTAGTGGAGTGCTCTACGGTTTTGGCTTTCAATAGTCTGCCCTTTACTAATCTCACTAACAATCTGCAAAGGTCATTTTATTTTTAAAGCATTTACTAATTTGTTCCAAGCAAGAACCTACAAAAAATGATACACAGAAACAAACTAACCTAAGTAAAAAAATTTACAAACCACATAAAAGCTTGAAACACACAAATCTAAAACTTACATGACAATTTCAAACACCATATTTGCTATTCCAAGGAACCACAATGAATCACACCAAACTAAAACTTATATGACAATATTAGTTAAAGCCTTTGAGGTATGGATCATAATTTGTGTGAGTGTATGAAGGAGCATATAAAAAGTTAAAATAAAAGAAATATCTCTTATTGTTTTTGTAGATTAAACCCAATTTATCACCACTTTTAGCCCCATTCCTCCTCTTTTCTCTTTTGGGTATTACAAAAAGTATTGGAAAATTTTAGCCCACAACATTCTCATAAACTAAACATAATTTCACAAATGATGATTTAAAAAATGGAATATTATACAGGAACTCCTTATATTGCCTAATTGTGCTAAGTCCTAACATATCCTGGATTGTACGATAACTTAAAACAATATATTAAAGCAATCACAATATAATGCACACACAATGAACATGATAAATCAACTCTAACATTTGTGAAATCACCCAATAGGAAAAACTCACAAATTTGTGTAAAATCAAGTCTTGATAGTCACAAATTTACATTCAATATTGTGGTATCCAAAACCATTGTCGCTGTCCCATATGCTAACACATACAAAACAGTAAGAGCTTCTGTGTCCACATGGTCTTTTCTGCATTAAGTAACATGGTCTTTCATTTTTCATCCTCTCATAACTAACACAATTTAAAATAATGAAAATATTCTTCAATTTTCATCCAATTATGACTGCTAAGCCTTAATAAATGATTTTGTAAATTATTCAAAGGATTAATTAACATGCAAATATTTTCTACATTAGATACCATATCCATATGCTTAACTTAAATTTAGAAATACCCTTTCCCTGAGTAGATCTTATTTATACAATTAAAGTATAATTACTTCAAATTCGTTAGACTACAAAGTACAAAGTGGCCAAATACAAATATGAATAAGGATTTCCTAAACTCTACACCACAAAACGCAATACCACTTCCAAAATGACAATAAAATGTGACATGCAGGTTAGGAATTAAAAAAAAGAAAAGAAAAAAGAAAACTGACTTTTCTGACTTTTCTCTTTTAATATGTACATGTGTCAGAATTTTAAGCGTGATTTTCTCCTAACTTGGCAGCACCTCCTCCTATTACCTATGCTATGCATGGGGTACCCTTTTATTCAAAGAAGCCATCTCTAGATAGATGCTAAGATTTGAAAATATTTGACCCAATACACTAACATATTCCATAAAGTTTCAATTCCTATGAAAATCAAATGCCTTTATCTAAAATCTGAAATTCCCAGGAAGAGAGAGAGAGAGGATAGATACAGCCAGTTTATGGTATATTAATAAATGTCCAATTCCATGCAAACCAAGAAAAGAAGACATACTAGACTTCAACCAAAAGGTTCTCTCCATTACACTAAGCAGGAAAAGAAATGATAAAAAACAGCTATTCACATGTAATTAATCATGACATATTTAGTAATCATGTGCCTTGTGTAGATTATTTAATGAATAATATGATTTAATAGATGTAGGTGGTCATCTAAATCACTATGTAATGTAATTGATTGGCAGAGATTCCTTCAACAAATTTGGCAGAAAAGTTGTCCAAGAAATAAGGTAGCATATTCTAGCAAATACAATTGCAAAGAGAGCACCAGAACAGATGAAAAGCTTTGCAGTTCTCCACTGTTGAGAAACTGAAGCACCACTTCAAAAACCAACAAAAGCTTTTTAATTTCTCAAAGCTTTTCTAATCAATCTAATGAATCACAAAGTCAAGCAAAAAACAAAAGTTAGCATCTTGTTATATTTTAATAATTTTCCTCACACTTTTAATAGCAATTGAGAGACTACAAATGCCTACTTTTGGATCAGCACAGCAACAATGTAAGAAAAGGGAAAATGGAAAGTCTGAAGGGAGGATTTTCAGGCTTGTCATGATTCTTCTCATAGCAATTAGTTTTTAAAGGATCAAATGTGTTAGTCCAACTCAAAGACAGCATAACTTCAAGTTAAATAATATGATGGTCATTTTATTACCAATAAGAACTGCCTTAAACATTAAGAACTTCCAAACAAACTCAATGGTATTGGACATCCTTCGAAATGACCACATCCTTCAAATGACCCGTATTTATTATTTAAGAAAACTTGCTAATAAAGTTATTATGATTTATGAAACCACTTGAAATTATGATAGCATCACACAATAAATTTTAAAATTTCAATCATAGTTGATAGAAAAGATCACCAAAAAAAAAAAAAAAAAAAAAAAAAAAAAAAGCCTACTCGGACAAATTCCAACAAGGGAATTCCACAGTTGGCTGGAGTTTCGATCGTCCATCTAAAACATACTTGGGAAGAAAAATACAATTTTTCTCCCATTTCCATTGAAAAATCAATACATAAAAACTAAAAAGAGTGTTAAAAAATTGAACAAATCTCACCTAGATTATTCAGTTGGGATATGATTCCAATATCTTCAATCACTTATCCTGGTGATTGCTAACCCTTTTGAAGCAATGGACAAACAAAAACCACCCGTTCCTTTATGCAGCCAAACACTCTGCATAAAGCCAATTTTTCAACAAATCCATCAGAAACAGATCCATATCAAGAAAATCATATAATATGAATAATCCAAACAGGAAATAAGCCAGAGAACCATATCAGGGAGGTACCAAAACTTTATCACAACAAAACCAAATAATTTTATTCCCCTCTCAATTAATTAAAATAAAGTCTAAGATTTCTAAATTAAAATTTATTTTCTACCCCTCATTTTCTCAAAACCTAATAAACAAAAACCCCATCACAAGGCCGTATTTATTTCCTAATAAACGAAAGCCCCATCACAACCAATCAAAAACCATATCTAAAAACTTGAAACTTTTAATTTTCACAAACTTTCTCAGCACCCAAACAGAAAACAAACACACACACAGAGATAGAGAGAGCAATACCTTAGTACAATCATCGAACACTTTCCGAAGAAGAACTTCATAATTGGAGGGCAACTTCAATTCCTAGAATTAGAGACCCCAGAAAGGAAAAAAAAAAAAAAAAAAAAAAAAAAAAAAACTATGAACGCAGATATTAGAAAACAGGGAAAGGCTTAGTGATTTCTATAATCCAAAATAGGAAAAAAAAATCGAAAAATTGAGAAAACAAACATTTTCATGGAGAACCCAAAATCCCAAAACAAAAAGGAATCAAAACCAAGATGAAAAGCCAAAACTAAAATCAAATTTTTTTTTGTAATTTCTGTAAGTTATAAAATAAAAAATAAAAAAAAAAACCTATCCTATTAAAGAATTTTTTTTTAAAAAAAATCAAATTTCATACCTAAATGTTATAAAAAAAAAAAAAAAAATCATACCTAAATCTAAAAAGGGGGAAAGAATGTACCGGCGCCAGTTCTGATAATCTGATGGTGGCAGCGACATTCACGAACACTATCTCTGTATCCCTCTAAATTCTCAATCATTCTGTGTTTTAAAAACCTGAAACAAAAACAAATCAAATCTAAACCTATCCAACAGGAAAACTCAAATATAAGTAACGTTTCATAGCCAAATCCTAAAAAAATTTACCGGTGTTGATGGGCCATAAATTTTTCTTTATATGTGCTTGTGGTCCCGGTGGTTTGATTTTGCCTCTTTCTCTGTTTCTTTCTCCGTGCCTCAGGCCTCATCGCCTCTCTCTATTTCTATCTCTGTGTAAATCGTATCTCTCTTGGCACCGTACGAACTCTTCGAATCCTCGCCATACTTTGCATAGGAATCGACAGCGGTTACAGAAGGTTGATCGGAAGCCTCATCGGTTGGTTCTTCCTCTTCTTCTTCTTCGAGGCGATCTGGTAGGCGTGACAGCAGTAGTAGTAGTGTTGTCGTCTAGGGTTTGTTTAGGGTTTTCTTTTGTAGCAGTAGTAGGGTTGAAGTTGAGTTGGTCTGATGAATCGGTGGCCATTATGTGAGAGAATCGAAGATTGCGTGAGAATGGCACCTCTGATTGCTTACTTCTTTCTCATCTAAGTTTTGGATTTTGATTTTGGGGGAAGGAGAAGGCTTTGATTTTTGGGTTTCTGAGAAGATAGAGGAGTTACGGGTTTTAATTTCAGTTTTTAGAAGAGAATTGGGTTTTGTTTTGTGGTAAACGGTGTTTTGGGTCTGCAAAATCGTTTTTTGAAGCTTTTTGATTTCATCACCTCTCTCTTTCTCTATTACTCTCTGTGTCCTCATCGCTCCTCTCTATTTCTATCTTGGTGCACATCTAATTTTAACCGGTTAATTTTTTGATATTTATAATGAGAGGCTTTTAAACGGTGCGTAGCATTGCCAAACAATATAATGTATCGCTTTTTAACTTAAACATGTTTGAATTTTAGATTGACACTTTTCCTATTTGTTAGCAGCTCCTTAATTGTAGGAATCCACTTTCTCTCAGCTTCTGCTATTATATATAGTATATGATATGACTAGCATTTAACCTGCGCAATGCGCGGGGAAAAATTTGCACTTTTAAAATACCATCAAATTGACATAACAATACAATAAAATTCAACAATTAATATGTTTATTAAAGGCTTTGTTTTAATAATGCCAATCAATTCAAAAAACAAAAATTACAATTGTGCGATGTAGAGTCAGGTTCAATAACAATGTCAAAAGTCCAAAATTCCCCATAGCAAAAAATAAAGTCTAAGTACTTATTAACCAAAAAAACATCTAGTGAGCAAAGCCATATTCTAGCTAGGCCTAATGTACTATAAATGCCAGCTCTGTTTCACTTGGATGAATTGAGTCATCATCAGCCACCTACAAAAACTATAACACATATGTAGAACCCCGTCAAATGGATTCTTTGGTGTGCTAAATGGGTGATTGTTGTCCAACTGGAGGCAATAGCATAATGAAGACCTATTTAAATGTAACCTTTGAAATAAAAGAAACTAATACAACCTTTTGAGCTCCATGTAAGGAGAACATATTCAATAATAATATAAGGTAAAATTCCAATGTATAAATACAAAGAAACAATATTTTAATTTCTATTGGTAGAAAGTAAGTGATTGATAAGAGAAAGCATAACTGATATAAAAAAGAACTTTGATGTACTTATAAGTATTATAAGATCTTTTATAGCCTTAGCACTAAGCAACAGATTGATGTAGATGCCAAAGCTTGTTGTTCTAGTCTTAAATAGATATAAATAAATAAAGCATCAAACATGGTTAACAATTGAAATTTTTAATATATAAACAACATCTAAATTAAATTTGTGAAAAGTTGAAAACCATAAAAGAACAAAGAACCTAAAACAAAATTGGAAAAGAAAAATAAATTCATATTTTTTCTCTGCCAAGTTACAATTTGCTCAATCTTTTGTAGTCTGAATTCTAAGAATGCATCTTACAATCCTAGCCACCAAATTTCCACTATGGAAGTTTCAAGTGTGTAATGGTCATAAGCATTATAATAGTGTCAAGAGATTTTTTTTTTTTTTTTAATAATTAAAAGCACATAGTTCTTGTAAGGCGTAAATGCACTTTTAGTCCCTATATTTTGGTTTTTTTCCATTTTAGTCCCTACATTTTCATTTCACCACTTTTAGTCCCTAAACCAATTAACGCGTGTTATTTTAGTCCTTTCCGTTAGTCAACAGACGGAAATAACTGAGATGACTAACGGAGGGATTAAAATAGGCGTAAATGCACTTTTAGTCCCTACATTTTGACTTTTTTCCATTTTAGTCCCTACATTTTATTTTTACCACTTTTAGTCCCTAAACCAATTAACGCGGGACATTTAAGTCCTTGAAGCACCATTCCATCACCAAACTAACGGGGAAACTGATGGATCAATAAAATAATAATAAAATTTATAACCTTCTTATTTTTAAAAAAAGAAAAGAAAAGAATTAAATTAATTTTGTTTCTCTTTTTTTGGGAAGAACATGAAGAATCTGAAACATGTGTTCTTCCCCATTAATCATGATCTTCATTTTCTTCCTAGCAAACCTTGCCCAGAAATTTAAAAAATCAATATTTTTTTTTCTCTTTTCTTGTATTTCCTTAGCAACAAAACCCATAAAATCAGTCAGATTTACAAACACAAAGACATGCCCACAAATTTACAAAACACAAAGACATTCAACAATTACTCTGTCATTGTTTCACATTCCCATTACAAACACAAAGACCTGATTCAAAATACCTTCAACAAACCCAAAGTCCTTACATGCCTTAATCCAAATTTACAGACCCAAGCAAACCCAAATGGCAAAAAATAATAATAAGTTTGGTGGACGACATTTTTACACCATCCAAGATATTTTTTTATCGATCTGAAAATTTCAAATTTTTTTAAAAATATCTCCAACGCACAAAGAGAGAGAGAGAGAGAGAGAGAGAGAGAGAGACTAAGAAACTCTGTGAGCGAGTGTGAGTGAGAGATGGAGAGAAACACACTAGTGAGAAAGCCTCACACATCCACTGCCAATCTGCTTACCTGGTCGGAAGTCCCTTCGTCGGAATCTTCGGCCACTGTTTCCGGCGCTCGCTCTCACCAGGTACCAACTTTTTCTCTCTCTCAGGTGAAAAATGTATTGTTGGGTTTGTTTACATTTACTCATTGTGTGTGTGTCTCTCTGTGTTTGCATTCTCAACCGTCCGATAAGATCACCAGGTACCAACCGATCACAGCATCTCTCTAACTTAGATCAAGCCGATCTCAGCCTCTTTGATTATGGTTTGGTTTGGGAGTGGATGAGTTGGGTGCTTTGTTGGGTTTCTATTCATTGGATGGTTTGGTTTGGGAGTGGTTTCGTTGATGTGGTAGTGGATGATTTGATTCGGTAGTGGTGCTTTGCTGGTTGCTGGGTTTCTATTCTTTTGCTTGGGTTTGATCTTCATGTTCTTTGATTCAGTGGTGGTGATTTGGGGTTTTTTTTTCCAGTGGGTTTTTTTTGTGTTTGTTTGCCAAGAAAATTTATGGGTTTGAAGGCTAAGGTTTGCTTTACTAGGGATATGGGTTTGGGGTTTGGTTAGGATCTAGGTTTAGGGTTTGTTTTTTCCTGGAGATTGATTATAGGGAAGAACACAAAGAATGTGAACATGTTCTTTTGAAAAAAATAATGAACAGAAAAAAAAAAAAAATGACAAGAAAGACATTTAATTAATTTATTTTGTTTTGATGTGTTTGGTTATAAAGAAAGTACGAGAAAGGAAAAGAAAATGATAAGAAAATAAGGATTAATTTGGTAAGAATATGAATCATATAGGGGAAGAACATAAAGAACATGAATATGTTCTTCTGAAAAAAAAAAAAGATTGGAATAAAAAAAATTCATTTTAATTAAAAGAAAGTAAAATTTTTGTTTGAAAGAAAATAATTTTTTTTTGTTTGTTTTTTTATTTTTTTAATTAAAATTGAGTAATTAATTAATTAATTTTTTTTTTAATTTTGGCATTTAAAAAATACCAAATAATTTTTTTAATAAATTTTAATGCCCACGTCAGCCACATCAGCTTTTTCTGTTAGTTGGTTGACGGAATGGTGCTTCAAGGACTTAAATGTCCTGCGTTAATTGGTTTAGGAACTAAAAGTGGTAAAAATAAAATGTAGGGACTAAAATGGAAAAAAGTCAAAATGTAGGGACTAAAAGTGCATTTACGCCATTAAAATATTATTAAAAATTCACTGTAGCACTCACATCAAATTATAATTTAAAATATTTATTTCTCAATTTTAACAAAAGAAAAAATATGAGTTAAAAAAGAAAAGAAAAAAAGAACACACCAGAACATGAGAACAAGAACAGAAACCCAAACAAATCTAGGTAACATTGAGTGGTCTAAAATATTTATTTCAGTTGTTATGTTGAATTTCACCTCAAACATCCCTAACAAACCGGCCCAATTTCAAAAAACAACATACAAACCTATATCACACGCACTTGAGAATAGAAAGAAAAAAGAAAAAGAAAATCACTCATGAAGGAATGGCGAGCGAGGTAGCGATGGAACCCAGTGGTACCGCGGCAGCGGCAGCAGCGGCGGAGACAAAGATAGTGCCCGCGGCAGTGACAAAAGAGCCACACAGGTTGGAAAGGAAGTGGACCTTCTGGTTCGACAACCAGTCCAAACCCAAACATGGTGCGGCGTGGGGCACCTCTCTCCGCAAGGTCTACACCTTCGACACCGTCGAAGATTTCTGGTGGTACCTTTCTAACCTTCCTCAATTCCCTGATTTATTCATGTTTTTGTGTCTATTACTATGATTCTTGGTCTGGGTTCCTCTTCATCTTTGCCCTTTTTCGTTTTTGTATATGTTAAGAATAGAAATATAGCTTGCTTTTCGAGGCTTTTCACTTTTTTTTAAAGATCTAGAACAATAGTGGGTTCTGTATTAATTTCATTGTTGATTGAAAGATGAGAAAATCTAGGTTTGAGTTGTGATTTTGTATATCTGGGTTTTGTGGTTTGAGAAAATCTGAGAAGATCTGCTTCTAGGTTTGTGTTTGTGTTCTTGCTGGAGATCGATTTGTGTTTGTGTTTGGTTGACAAGAAAGGGCAAGAAAATGCAAGAAAATCTAGGCATGTGTTCATATGTTTAAAATCTGGGTTTGTGTTATTTGGTGTTCTTGTTGAAGATGAACATAGATCTTGATGTATTTTTGGATTTTAATTTTGTTTTTTCAATTTTAAATCTGTTAAAAACTTAAGAAGGTTAGATTTTTTATTTTTTATTTTTATCTTATGAGTGCTACAGTAAATTTTTAATAATATTTTAATCCATTCGTTAGTCACCTCAGTTATTTCCGTCTGTTGACTGACGGAAATGACTAAAATAACACGCATTAATTGGTTTAGGGACTAAAAGTGGTGAAATGAAAATGTAGGGACCAAAATGGAAAAAAGCCAAAATGTAGGGACTAAAAGTGCATTTATGCCTTCTTGTAATTCAAATGGTTTTATTTTTTGATAAGTTGTAATTCAAGTGGTTCTTTAGAAAATTATACTAAACCGATGTCCAAAGTTGAAGCACATACATGCTAGAGGAATTGCATCTAAAATCTCATCTTTAAAAAATTTAAACACATCAAGCAGTTTGGATATTTTCTATTTTCTTAACTTTTTACATCAGACTATCAGAGAATAGAGGTAAAATTTCTTCTTTTCACCAAGTATAGACATTTCCTTCACTTTAGATAGACAATTAATTCTACTTTAATTACTTATCAAAAAGAACTTTGAAAGAAAAACACTTCCATTTCTGCACAAACAACATTAAAAACAATTTCTCAGTTGGTACAAACTACTTTCTATTCTTCTCAAATAGCACTTGAATTTACATATCCAAAAATTGGCTTTTATTAAATACTCTAGAATATGTAAAAAAAAAAAAAAAAAAAAATCAAAACTCAGTAAATAATTAATTATTTTCATTCATATACCAAAGCAACAATACCTGAATAACCTTCTAAAATATAAGCCTTTTTCTGTTCTTCATGAGCAAAATTCTAGCAATGCAAAACAGCTACCAGTTCAACTTCTAGAGGATTTTCAAATTGTCTTTTTTTTTTTTCTTTTTTTTGGCATAGCAGTCATTGGAGGAAACACTGAATTTCCTATAACGGCACCCACTCCGGCAGCTCCCAACTACTAAAAATATCTTCCTGTGGTGGTTAATTGTGCATTGTACCCCGGTTTTCTGCACTATTTTATTACTGATGAACTGACAGAATTCGTCCAAAAGCAAACTAAATTTCAGTTATTGAAAACAACTAAAATAAAAAATTTATTCAATTCGAAATGAATCTGTTTGACTGCCAAATGTATATTGAACAATATATAAGAAAACCTTGAATAAAAAAAATTACATTAGCTCACATTTTTTTTAAAAAAAGGTTGACTTATGAATCCAAAATCTTCTCAACTACATTACCACCAACAAATCATTTCACTTGTCCTTACTAAATTTGCTTGCAAATACGTAAATTTACTGCTTACAAATAAAGCAAATATACATTGTTACACCTCTATGATATAAAAGACACAATAACCAACATCTTGAGTTATTCTTGTTACTATACAACGTTATGGGAAAACAATGCACTTCAAAACACTAAACTAAGTGGCATAATCTTTAATGGGACGTTGTAGGCATCAAGACCTATTATAAAAATATGAAGAATGGAAGTATTTGCCTATTTTAAAAATACTAAACATTGATATATGAAATAGCAAATGAGTTCCACTAACCATTACATATATCATGAATTCCATCCAACACATGATAGATATTATTAATTTAGCCAACTTTGAAAGAAAAACAATATATATATATATATGAATAAAATTTCTAATTTGATTTTAGTTTAATTTTTTAGTTTTGTTTTAGACCTACTATCATATAGTATATCTTCAATTTGTTATGCCTTCCAAAAAGAAAAACAAGAATAATATTATTACATCAAAACCAAAATAATCAAATTGGCTAAAGAAACAATATAAATATATATATATATTTTAAATCTTATAGTTGAAGATAATAATTCTTTACTACAAATTGGCAGGACTGATACATACAAATATTTATGCATGTGCACATTTATATACTTGCTGCCCCTTTTTTTAACCATGCCAAAATTCCAATGAGATAATTATGATAAAGCTTTAATCATCTCAAAACAGAATAAAAGTACTTACAGAGCATGCTCTTAAAAAAATTCCAAGGCATAGGTAGGAGCTTTTGCTGTGAATGACCTCAAGCTATGCATCCACACCCAATTTTGCATCCCACCTTGGCTGTGGGAAATTTTAGGCCAACTCTGTAAAAAAAAACTATTCAAGTTCTATTTTTTCAACCCACAAATTAGCAAACAATATTTTTAAAAGGCAATCTTTGAAAGAAAAAACATATTATTACCAAAACTAATCAAAGACGTAAATGTGTTTGCGAAATTGATTTACCAATTGCAATTTCTATAAGCTTTTATTAAAAAGATAAATTGCACATACAAATGTGACCTATAGAAACTAAAGCAACAGAAATCCAAAACTTACTGCATAAATAAAAACCAAGCATTACAGAAAAATACTTCAAGAAGTAACTAAAAGTTAGGCTTATGAGTGAAAAAGACTTCTCAATCTAATGGGTCCGAAATTCTTTTTTAAATATCCTTGACACAACAAATTCTCTATTGATAATGCAATAGGCTCTTACAATATTAAAAAATAAAAAAAAAATAAAAAAGACCAAAACTGAAATATCATATTGTGTTCAATCATAGAAACATTATGGCCTTTTGCTACGTTTTTCTAGTATGAGCCAAACAAACCATGCTTTCTCATCCTGTAGTCTGCAATCATAGTTTCTGTAAATTATATGACAGAAGACTATGTATTGTAATATCTTTTTCACTTACCGAGATAGCTTACCAATAGATATCAGTTGCTATATAAATTCCATCATTAATGACAGAAGCATTTCTCACTGTTTTATGTTTTTTTATTTTAAAAATTTATTACCTCACAACAGGCTTTTCTAGGCTCCAAAAACCATACCAAACATAGATAGTTTCAATTTTTAGTAGATTTTATAAATGAGATAACATGCACACACAAAAAAGAAGAAGAAGAAGAAGAAGAAGAAGCTTGTTCTACGTATTAAACTTTCACAACAAAATAACAATATAAAAGTATGGTTCAATATCAATAGTTTGAGATTAAATTTAATCTCCTTGGTGGGCTCACAAACAAAAATTAAAATAAAGGAAACTACAGCTACAACTCTTTTTTAATCTATATAGTATACCAGTACCACTCCTTCATTGAGGAATTTTTAATTTTATCAATCATATTATACACAAACCCTCCCCCCAAAAAAATTCATTAGCATTGCTAAAATCAATGCAATAAACTTTAACATGAAAGAATTAAGAAAACCCATAAAAACCAAAAAATAAAAAACAGCCCACAATCTTTTCACAGTCAAGAATAGGTGGAAACTTTTTATTACCTTGACAATCCTTCCTCATTAACTGTACACTGCCACCAACAATAGCCAAGTTGCTCTCTAAGAAGCTTTCATGTACACAACCCAACCATCAAATCACAATGAAAGTTGTCAACCACCTACCAATCAAAAAATCTCATATTATACTTCTGAAAATATCAGAGACTTTCTCTCCAGCCAAACACAACAATAAAAAAAGGGGGGAAAAAAGGAAAGAAAACATGCTGAAATAAAGAAATGGAACCTTATAGGAAGCAAATTGAAATCTGAAAAACGAACAAACAATTTAACTGATTCTTAGGTGCAGATTTTAGTCTTATAATCCAAATTGACTTTTGAAATCAACAATACTTGAACTAAAAGCAATTTGAAAATAAAAGAATTAGTAAAACTAAATAAAAGTTAAAACGATTCACAATTATATTATGCAATTTTGTTGGAAAGGGAGGAAAAGAGTGACCTTGAAGGAGTCGGTGCTTTGGGCTAATAGCATCACTGGGGAAGAGAATAAAAAAGGCCAACAAACATCACTTGAGAATTTTATCAAACAGCTTGTGTACATGTAAAAGAAACAACACTTAATGAATCATTGACAAAAAAAACTTCCTAAACACGTATGTATTAGTACTTCCGAATTTGCAATTTAAGCCCATATCTAACCAAAGTTGCCTGGACAATATTCAAGTGCATATTAATTAACTTTAGATTAAATTCCCATTCTAAACATATTGGGCATAAATCAGCAATTTCAATCTAAGAAGAACAAATTCCAAATCAAATGAAAATTGAAACTCTAATAGATGATGGGAAAAAGGTTGAGAATAATAATGAGTTAGAAGAGCAATAAAATTGATTACTTGAGCAAACAAAGTCTTGAAAGAAATGAGAGGTACACATCAGAATTTGTGTTGGACCTGGGAGAACAACTTGCTGCAAGGTTTCGTGAGAAGAGACCTTTGTTTCCTGAAAAGTGAAAACCAAAAAAGAAAGAAATATATGAAATAAAGAAAACACAAAACACAAATTGGAAGCAGAAAGTAAAACGAAAATAAAAAACAACTTGTAGTTTTGGTTTTCAGATGGTTCTAGGTTTTTATGCTTTGAAGTTGTGTCCCCAAAACCAAACACAACAATTAATAACATAAAACAGAGATTTAAAAAAGTAGTAAGCATGTCGAATTAACCATTTAAATTAGGGAAAAAAATGGTGGGAGAAAGAAGAGGTGCCTATCGGAGAGATTGAACATCATTAAAATGTGAAAAATATCATTGAAACGTTTCCTTAATGCACCAAACGAAAAGTGACAATGTTTCGGTGTTTTGAAATGTAAATACAAAATCAACCACTTGTTAACAGAAGTATAAATTAAGAATCGGGAAAATAATGGGGAAAATTTGTAAAAACTTACCTTTAATTTTGGTACTCATTCTAACGCATTTTATACCTCAATCATTGTGATAAGTGAATGCCGTAGCCTTTATCGACAACTATAGGAAAAACTTTTTTTTTAAATTTTTATTATTAAAAAATGCACTCAAATAACTTTACAAAAACGAACAAAGAGAACATAGGAAACCAAAATATATTGAAGAGGTAATGAAATATATATCAATTATAAAAACAAATTAAATAAAAAAAACATAAATGAAATGCCATGCATGTAGCAAATACCCAAAACGAATACAACCCAAATAGGCAAAACAAAACCTATTCTAATCCAATTTCCTGAGTAAATTATTAAAAAATCTAAATCTAAACCAATCCAACCAAGAAATTCAAACCTAAATTATATTAATTCCCAGATTTGAAAACGAAAAGGAAAAGGAAAAAAAACAAAAACATTAACTTTACCGATCATGGGTACACAACCTATCTCTTTGATGGTGGCAGATTTTTCTCTACCCAGTCCCCACTCCGTACCTTCTCTGTTGACCATTCTGCCAAGGTTTTGGGTCTACAAAATTGTTTTATGAAACTTTTTGATTTCGTCGCCTCTCTCTTTCTCTGCTTCTTTCTCCGTGTACTCATCGCCTTTCTCTGTTTCATCGCCTCTCTATTTCTGACCCAAAATACCAATCTATTAATCAAAACCAAATCTGACCCAAAATACCAATCTAAATCATAATTAACACCCAATTGATTCTCCAAATAAAAACCAAAAACCCTAAATTTTTAAATTTAAAACAGAACTTTTACCAGTAGCGATTCTGATAGTCAAGTAGTGAGTGGAGGCTTACGGTGATGGTAGAAGATCTGGGCGGCGCCCTTATGGTGATGGCAGAAGATCTGGGTGATGCCCTTTTCTCTATCTCTGTCTCTCTGTTTCTCTCTCTCTTTTCTCTCGATCTCTCTCCTTTCTCCGTGTAGCAATCTTTGTTTTTTGTTTTTTTTTTTTTTTTTTGAGCGGTTAGTGTCCTTCTATACCAAAAGGCTCCAAACAGTGTTTTAACGTAGTGAAACATTATAGTTTATCGGTTTTAAATGGTGTTGTAGCATTACCAAACAATGTAATTTATCGTTTTTTAACTTAAACGTATCTGAATTTTAGATAGGCACTTTCCTATTTGTCAGCACCTCCTTAATTGTAGGAATCCACTTTCTCTCAGCTTCTGCTATTATATATACTAGTATTTAACCCGCACAATGCGTGGTATCATTTGAAATCTCATACGTAGAAGAGAAATTTGGCTAATAAAATCAATTTTTAAAGAAAAAATTTGTTGCAAAGTGTGTAAGATTCGATAGTTATCAATTTGTTTGTTTAATTAATCTAGACAATTCCATAATTCCAATTACCAAGAAATTATTATTACTATACATTCTAAAGACTCTCAGTCATCACAACCCAAACTTTGGTGGTATTTACAAAGGATCCTGACAAATTACATTGAAATAAAACAAACATAACCAAAATACTCGAAACTAACTCATATTTCTTAGTTCATAACCAAATCAAAGGAAAAAAAAAAAATTTTGTAACATTCAATTTCAACTGAAGAAAATGCTGCTTGTGGAGGTAATAGACTCCCTTGAGATCTTAAAATGGCAGATTTTGATCGAATCAGTGCAGGTGAAATAGTGTGGACACCATCAACTGGTGTTGAAGATCCGGATGGATGCATTTTGCCAGCAGCAAAACTGTACCTATTCACCAAAATGACTCAATACAGCATCATTTACATATCCAATAATCTAATGAGCTTATGCAGATAGCCGAACACACATAACTTAAAATAATGGTCAGCCTAGCAGGTAAATCTACTTTGTACTCAAACCTCAACACATATTACTTCTCACTTTATAGCAACAGAACAAAAGGGGAAAATGTATTTATTTTAATCATTTGATCATGCTGTTAAAAATGACAGCAAATCAAGTGTCAAAGAGAAAATATGATAAAATTGTACAATAGAAATACAAATTCACATTTTGAGATACACTTTCAAAACTACATTAGAGATTCCCGGTTGAATGGAAACTATCTACATCAATAGTTTTTTTTTTTTTTTGGCTAAGATAGTTCTATAGAATTAGAATTTAGCATTAAATTTAAATTTATTCTAGATTTTCCACCTTATCAATTTCATAATGTTTTCCAAAGCTACTATCATTCAAGTTGAAATCATGAGTTTCATTTTGATCATTGGAGAAAATGCAATTCCTTTTATACCCAGTAAACTCTTCAGCCAAAATCGATAAACAACAATCATTACCCAAAACAAAAACTCAATCACCCAAGCTTTTCTCCAACTCCCATCGACCCCACTCTTCATCCAGCTTATACAAACATGGCAGGTTTATATAAATGAAACATTACAAATTTTGAATCAACACCAAACAAACACTGGTGGGGAAAAAAGCAAGAGACCGAAATACATATATAAACAATGCTGTCCCAATCTGCAAGTATGTTTGATCATATCTAAAACAAATTAATAAAGTACTAATATACGTCATTGACATAGCCAATCTTTCTTTAAAAGACTGATTTTCAATTGGTAATCTTAGTCACAGTTAATTTATGAAGTTTTATACTAAAATTAAATGTTGATTAAAGAGTAATTAACACTGCAAAAGTATCATGCACATTGTGCGGGTTATAAGCTAGTTATATATAAGAGCCGGAGTTAATAGTTGGAAATTTTAGACAAATTAAGTTTTATATGGATCATGATTTGGCTATTACAAACCCTTCATTTAATCGAATAATCCTTCCTCTTGAACTTTTTCTTAACACTTTCATGAAAGCCAAATCATAAAGAAACAAAACCACCTAAACATAAGCACTCAATAAGACAGCAAGAATCAAGATTAATCACACTTAAGTTCCTCAAATTTTTTAGGATTTGCTTCAAAATTACAGGGATATAAATTAGATTATACACACACCCAAGTTATGGAATTCATGAAGCTTTTCACCCATTATTATGTAATCTTCTATTCATAAAATAAATGAATAAAATTAAAGCATCTATAAGCACTCAATCCAAAACACTAAGACATACACAATAAAAACAAAAGAATTAAGAAAATAAACAAAGCTAACCACAACAACATTAAAAAAAACCTGCCAATAAACTAAGCCTATTAGCCTGAGCAGTACAAAAATTAAAAGAAACAAAGTCTGATAGAACAATTTTGAAATATATGAGAAATTATTATTAACACAAAAGGAAAGCGTAAGATGCTCCAAAAAAATAAAACAAAAACAAAATAAGCATTCCAGTAAATTAGAGATATATATCAATAAAAAAATAATAGTAAAATTAAATATCAAGAAGGAAAACAACAAAGGCAAAGCTTCATCTATTATTACCTCCAAATCATGTCACTCTGCACTCTGCACTCTGCACTCTGCAGGCACTTATGTAAAAATGAAAACAGAATTTGACCTTTCAAATTAATTCATTAACTCTTATTGAAGTATTATAAATGGTCTTATCAGTGAGAGGACCCTTTGTAGCATTAAGTAATTAGAAATGAGAAGTTAAAGACTTTAGATAAACTGAAAAAAAAAAAAAAAAAAAAAAAAAAAAAAAAAAAAAAAAACTTTGATTTAGTAATCCCTTTAGCATGTAGCCATCGACAAAACATAATCAGTTCAAGAAACTAAACAAAACAAAACTCAAGAAATTGGGAAAAAAGAAGAAGGAAATTAAGGAAAAATGTAGCCAAACCTTAAATCTTGATTGAGTAATGCAACAAAACAGTATTTAACAAAGTCTTAAAAGAAAGCTACAACCTATTAAGGAAATCAACCCTTGATGGACACATATAATAAATATAACCTCTGTTAGCAGAGAAAGTAAAACCTAATATATGACCCCTTCTTTTGATTCAAAATGTTGTATTGCTAAAGCACATCCCTAAGATTCCATTACTCATCAATAGAGAATCAGCCCACTACCTTCTTTTTATCTCTTCATTGGGTTGCGAAGCAAAATTTTCAATAAAAACTCAAAAACTAACACCAAAGGGTGGATGCACGCACATATGAAAAATTATGTGAACATGAAATACTTTATGAATCATATACTTATTCAGAGCAGCCCAAAACAGCAAAACCTACAAACATTGAAAAAAATAAAATGCTAAGAAATCAACCATTATTGAACGACGAACATTTTTTTTTTTCTACACATATTCAAGGACTAAACCCCATGATGCCTCCCAAAAAAAAACATGATTATGATAAATCAAGAGGAAAGCATCAAAATAAAGTGTATAACACATCAAGTAACAAAATGCTGACCTTGGGTATAGGTGCTGCAGAAAAGAAGCGAAACAGAATGGGTGTCAAATTAACAATTGGAAGGAGGGAGAGGTTTTATTTGGCCGTTTTTTCTTTTACCAACTGCCTATCCCTATAAATGCAGACCATCTAATGACTTAGATTGTCCCTAATGACATTGTGCACCTTGGTTTAGTATTATCTCTTATTTTCTATTTCAAAGAAGGCAGTAAATAATCAAAGAATATAATAATTCCAATTTGGAAAAGATTATAATGTTAGTAAAATAGGAAAAACAAAGATTATAATCTGAGGCCAAAACATTGAAAGAGAGAGAATAAACATCTGGATTTTAATTCAAATTCGAATAACAAAAAGTAGCGGTAAGGATGTGAAATAAGTAGAAGGGAGAATTGGCTGAAGAAATCAATTTGTAAAGACAGAAGCTGGCTAAAACATGCAAATCAAAGCCAATTGAAATAGGAATAGAGTAAATGAACAAAATGTAAAACGAAGTATGAGATAAATAAAAAGAAAATCAGCATTCAAGCAAACTATAATAATGAAGATCCATGGACAAATCAAAAACATTAATTGAAGACAATTAGTGAATTAGTGGATCAATAAAACTACGTAGATTATAGTTGTTCTTTGGTCTTTCAGGTGGAACCAAGAATGAAAGACGTTTGTATAATATTTTTTTTGCTTTTAAAATAAAAATATTTTTTCTAAAGATTAACAAACTAATCGAAACATTAATGTGTACACCACACAACAGTCTTTAGGAATTAATCCCTAAATATTCAACGACATAATTTTAAGCAAAATATTGGCTATTTAATCAAATTCAATAAGGGAAAAAAAAAAAACATAATTTACCATTAAAAAAAATTCATTGATCCTTTAAAACAAATATACATTCCTTTAAACAAATATACAATCAAACGGGGAACATGACTTTTTAGCACAAACATTAAAAAGGTTTTAGACTTTTTATTTTTAGTTTCAGGTAATAGATGCGCAGAGCAGCAACATTGAGAAATCAACCATTATTGAACGGCAAACATGTTTTTTCCTACACATTTTAAAAGGGTTAAACCCCATGATGCCACCCTAAAAAAAAGTAGATTCAAAGTAAAGAGTATAACACATCAAGTAACAAAATGCTAACCTTGAGTATAGGTGCTGCAGGAAAAGAAGCAAAACAGAGTGGTGCCATTTGTTTGAGGATGTGGTAATTTAGGGCTTTTATTAAGTGGTGTGAAACGGTTTAAGTTGTCAAAAAATATATTTATTAATACTTTCAAAAATGATTTATAATTGTATTTGAAATTTTAGATATCAAAGAACAAATGGGTTTTTCATTTTTTGGTAGTGGAGAGAAAACAGTAAAGAGAGAGGAGAGGCAGCAATTCAAAGGGCTTGAAAAGTCATTAATTAAGTAAATGAATGTTCAAAAGCTCAAAGATTAAAAAAGTGATATGGGTCTATATAGGATGCATTTGTGATTTGGTTCTGTCAAGTTTGAAAAGCTTTCACTATTATGCATTTGTGAATGCAGATCATCTAATGGCTTAGGTTGTCCCTGATGACATTGTGCACCTTTGTTTAGTATTATTTCTAAATTTCTATTTCAAAGAAGGCAGTAAATAATGAAAGAATACAATTCACAATTCTAGGGTTTTGCCATTCTTGTCCATGTCGTAAGAATTAATATTCACAACAAAGCATCTAAAGAAAGAGAATGAACATCCGAATTTCAATTCAAATTCAAACACAGAGAATTGATACGTACCTTTCGTCGGTCTGTGTTTAGTTCCGATTATGTTGGTCACGGAGTTGCGCCGATCTCTATCTCCGTATCTCAAATCCCTAATGCTATGTTTGGAAGTTTTGAGAAAGAGGAGAGTAGAGGAGAGTAGAGGGAAGGAGAGTAGTGGAGAGGAGAGTAGAGGGGAATGGTTATCCTCCACCTTGTTTGGATGTTTTTAAAATTAAGTAAGGGGGAGGACAATAATTAGTCTTTTCATTTGTAATTTTGTTAATATGGTAAGGGTAAATTTGATAATTCATTTGGTCATACATTTTAATGCTCCACTCTCCCTCCAAATCTCTCCAATTTGGGGGAATTAAAAATGAGGGGTTGGAAGGAGTTCAAACCCCTCAAAACCCCTCCAAATCCCTCTCCCTCATTCCTTAAAAAACATCCAAACAAGGTAATTAAATTACTCTCCCTCCCTCTACTCTACTCCCCCTCCTTCCCTCAACATCCAAACATAGCATAAATTGACAGCAAACCTAAAGAAGACAATAGGGTAAGAGATTAAACCAATTCTAACCCGTCTATTTACATAAATTAAACAAAACTACTCCTAACCAAAAAACCTAAATCATAACCAATCAAACCAAAATACCTGAATCATAAATAATGCCCAAATGAATCTCTCAAAAAAAAACCCCACTGTCTAAAATTAAAAACAGAACATATGGGCTTTGTGTGTGTGTGTGTATATATATATATATATATATATATTTTTTTTAAAACGGTTAAAGCAAAATAAACAAAAGGCTTGCAACTGAAAAAACCTAGCGATACAGAAAGGGAAGGAGAAAGTCCCCGATCGAAAGTTCAGACTCACCCTCACTTCCACCTCTTCGGTGCAAATCCATATACACACAGATCAGAATAGCGTGTTTCAGACCAACAAACATACGAAGAAAGAAAATCCAAAAGGACGCGAAAAAAAGAAAGAAGAGAAACCTTTGATCGCACGATTCTCCACTGGATCGCAAGCTTTTTTTTTTTTTTTTTTTTTCCTTTCCTTTCTCTGTATCGCAGTATCGCTTGGTTGTCTAAGTCTGGCATGGGATGGCGATGGCCGACCGTACAAATCTTCATTGGATCGCAAGCTTTTTTTTTCCTCCTTCCCTTTCTCTGTGCCGCAGTATCGGTAGGCGTTTTCTTTTAGAGAGAAAAAATGTTTAGCAGAGTCTGATGAAAAGAGATGGCTAGGGTTTTTTTAATTGCAACGTGTTTTTTATTTTATTTTATTTTAACCGGGTTTTTTTTTTTAATATACCAAAAAAAGAGTGAAACGGTGTTTAGCTTGCAAAACAATATAATGTATTGCTTTTTAAAGTGAAACGTGTATGAATTTTAGATAGGCACTTTTCCTATTTGTTAGCACCTCCTTAATTGTAGGAATTCACTGTCTCTCAACTTCTGCTATTATATATGACTAATGTTTAACCCGCACAATGCATGGGATCGTTTTACATATTAACGAAGTTTGCATCCAACATAAACTTAGTTATTATACTTCTACTACATATATTCAAACTTAAATAACGTAGTATATTTAAGCATATAGTGTCCAATATCACCTAAAATTTTTAAAAATTAGTTTCTTCAAATCACTCGTGTGTACCTCCCTGTTATGAGAGACTAAAAAAAAAGAATCTAACTTTAAGCAATTAAAACTTACATGACAATTCCAAATAGTAAATCTGCTATTCCTAGGAACCACAATGAATCACACCGAATTAAAACTTGCAAGACAATTTCAAATACCAAATCTACCATTCCTAGGAACCACAATGAATTAAACCATGAGATTAGAGAATTTTACAACCAAAAAGTATAAAAGAGAAAAATGGCTACTGGTTTGTGAAACAGAAAGTTAGAAAAATATTAGTCAAATAAAAAAATAATAATAATGGTAATGAAAAAAAAAAATTGCACAATAAAAAATATTAATAATTTTTACCTTTAACCTTACAAATAATAATTAAAAATTTGATTAATCAAATGTATTATACTATCTACCAAGGAAAAAAAGAAAAGAAAAAAGATGACTCATTTCACATCTCTTGTAAATTCCAAATGCTAATTAAACCTGCATGATTTCAATATAGAAATCCAAATGTTCAAAGGTTCTGCACATTCATTTTGTCATATTTTTAACCCACAGAACTAACAAAAACAGAAAATACTTGACATAGAATTTCATAAATTTAAAAGATCACAAAAATGATACATATAGAATTTCATAGACATGATAGAGTGTGTTATCCTTTGGATTAATACATATAGGTTGAAACAAAGACACATTTTTAACCCTAACCAACATTTCTTGTGATTTTTGACAACTGTATAACTACCACATACCATTTGTCAATATTTATCTATAAGTTGATTTGGCTGAAAATACAAAACCATAATATTTAGTTAGAATGCCACAAAGATGTAATATTAGCCCAACAAAGATGTAATGGTTTATAGGATATTAGCACCATGATTTAAGTCATTGGTTTTCAGATACAATCTGATAGTAAAAACATAAAATAAACTTAGAACAAACAATTATCAATAGAAATCTACCAAGAAAGCCACTAAATATGTTTTTCTTTTTTAGTGAGTAACTAAAATATAATATAGGTTCTGCTAATGATAAAATTCCTTATAATCCTTAAAATACCATTTGTTGGAGTAATATCAACACATAAAATACTTCTTGGACTTATAAATGTGATTCAAACTCAGGATGATTTTTGCAATTTCTATGACACCTATAGCAACTATTATTTTGTCTACCCTTTAATTTTTCATTTTCTTTTTCTTTCTTTGACTTTCCTTTATTTCTCTTTTTTTTTTTTTTTTTTTTTTTTTTTTTTTCATCTTTTGATTTTGAAAATTTTTGACTTTATTAATAATCAAAGACATGAAATTTGTGACCTAGGAATAAAATCATATAACCAATTGCTGCACAAAAATAAAACTGGCAACGTCATCTTCATCTAACACATATATTAGGTAACTTTAATACAATGCTTTATTATGTTAATAATGAAAATCTATACAATGCTAACAAAAGAATTATAAAAAAGATAAAGATAAAGATAGAGATAATTTAGTAGAAAACAAACCCGAAAGAGAAAGGACTTAAAGCAATATCACAGTCAGAGTAAATCTTTTCCTTTCACTTGTGGCTCAATTGACCTAAAATTTCATGGAATCCAATAGCTAAACATAGTGATAAGTTACTGAATTACATGCTCTTTCTAAGGATAATGCCATCATTGCCCAACATTTTCATTAATCTTTGACCTATATCATAGTCAAAGTTAGTCTCTCTCTCCCACCCTCTAATTTCATAGTGATTATAAAATTAAGAAAACAATTATAATATATGAAGTACATTACTAATTACATTTAAAAAAAAAAAGGAAAATATAAAACAAACTGATACAAACATGAAGGAGAAAGAAGGCAATGATTTGAAATATTATTGACCATGGCCAATGTAGATAATGAACTCTTTATGTAGTCAGGTAATGTAAGTACTATAGGGAGAATTATACACATCATTTATTAAACTTAAAACTATGAACAATACAAAAGGAATTTTAGAATAACGTTAGAATTTTATCAAAAAATTTGCAAGCATGTTACTAAAATGTAGTTACCATTACCATTAGAGCAATATTTCTAACGTAGAGACCATCGATTATATACAGTTGGGTTGATGTTTGGGTTGTAACTGCCAGAGAATTTCTTGGAGGATTGTTGCTTATTCATCTGAAATTGTGGTGCAATACTATCTGCAATAAGTAAACACACCATCACATCGTTATGACAAAAAACTATGTACATGTTATGTAATATTACCAATTGCATTATATTTGGTTGATAATTTATTCTATCCACCATGCTGATATCTTCTAGCATTCATCCTTGAAAACTTTTGTTCATATTCATTTTCATAAATCAAAAAATCTAATACAATCATTACATGTTAAGGTCTAAAAGAGATTTCATCGAACGTGTGAAATGCAATAAAAATGAATATATAGAATACCAAAATTTACATATATTAAATAGTGCAAATATACCAAAACATATATTGCAGGATTCAAGTATTTATATTAGCTTACCAATGAAAGCTATTGTTGCCCATTTCATAGTTGAATAACCCCATCATTAAAATTCGAGTCTGATGGTGGCGGGATGCTGGCTAAATGGTGGCAGCGACCTTCAGATTTATCTCTCTCTCTCTCTCTCTGCAAGGCCAAAAAACTTGTTGACCCTCAGATTTCTCTCTCTCTCTTTAACGATTGTTCTAGAAGGCATAATAAAAATTTTAAAAAAAATTATATTCTAAGCCAAGAATCAATATTTGTTCAATGAAAGATCAGACAAAAATGTACAATAGAGTTTGAAATCATGGGATAAGTTGTATTTATAGGACAATAATTATTTTATTTTTGGAGGACTTGAAAGTCACAAAATGGTTTAGATTGTAGGAGATGCTATTGGTTCTTCACCAAAGAGAACGGCTCTGTTCAATTTCTAAAGAGGCTGATTTTGGGTTTTCTTTTTCCTCCGACTGTTGGTTCGGAATGGAATGTGCAAACTGTAAGAAAGTGGCTGAACCGATGAGTTTATCCTTCAGGTGGTAGAAAATTGCTAAATTGCACAACAGGAAGAGTATATGAAAGAGGAAAATTAAGAACGCTATGCTAACCTTGTGAATATGATATTGCAAAGAAGAAACGGAACAAACTAGAATAGCAAATGTCAGTTTAGAGTGAATATTGAGAGGAGGAAGGGAAGGTTTTTTTTTTTTTTTTTTTTGGTCTTGAACAAATGGGTTTATTGTTTGGTTTTGAGTTTTTCGTACGGTGTAACTTTTCTAATTAAATTCTATACGTGTCAGATTTTTAAGTGGGGAGTTTTCCTACATGTCGCAATGGCCTTAATTGCAGGGAAATGTTTAAACCCTCCTATCATTGGCCTTCTTAACCAAAATTCCCAAAAATGAAACAGTACTCAAGGCAGTTTCATACCCTTAAACAATTCTACCTTCTACATAACATTGATTTTTTTTTTTTTTGGCTACTAACCATGGTGCTCAAAAACTTTCAAAAACTACAACATGGCCATACAAATGAACTGCAAGCAGTAGGAAGGTGCAATCACAAATTTAAAAATAGTTGATTTCTAAGGACCATGCTATCAACAACTTATCAAGGGAAACACATAACAAAATGAATTGCATGGTTAACATTGGGAATAAGGCCCAAATCAAACTCTAACCTTGGTCCCATAGGCCATAAATTCAATCGTGCAGGCCATACTCTGTAATTATTGAATCAGCACATATAGTTGATTACGTACATACTTTCATATCAATCCTCACATGCCCCAATTATACAAATATAAATAACCATATATCTTAGGCTACAAACTTAAGTGGACCGAGGCAACTTGTACAAAACTTGAACTTAAGGCCATTCTTAGGACCTAATAGTTGTGATTCAATAACATATAATTAATAAACACCAGAAAACTAATCTTCATGCTGATAATGGTAGCATACACTAAAAAATGGCATAAAAAAATATTTTAAAATAAGATCAGTGTGAAAAGGTATTTAATAGAAGTAATAGAAGTCCAAAAACAAATAGGAAAAATTACAAAGCGTCTCATATAAGAAAGGTGAAGAAGAAATAAAACCTGTGTTAGTGAAAGATTGCTTTAAAAAGAGTGAAGAGGTCTCCGTCAACTCCAAATCTCCAACCAATCATGGTGAAATTACATCCTTTGATGGAAAAATCATGTCAATGATAGATGAACAGGAAAAAAAAAAAAAAATCTAATAAAAGCATCATACATAGGGGAAAAAAAACATATCAAGCATGAAAAAAGAGTAAGAAAGCAAAAAACTTGGAGAACATTAATAGAACAAATCTAAAGGTCTAAAGCCTTCTTCACAATTGTCTTTGCCAATGATCATAATCATTGCCCATTACCTTATCATTCCAGAGTTGCCACATTACAATGAAATTTTCAATGTCATACATATAAAGTCAATATATATTCCAATCCGGATGCCCACCAAAAGCCAAACACAAATAGAGAAACCAAGATATTGAATCAGAAATCTAATAAAAAAGCAAAAGACACTATCCAATATTGATTCAGTCTGCTCTCTAATATGATTGCAAAATTACCCCAAAAAACAAATCACCCAAATATCCAAACCAAAACCAAAGCTAAGCAAAAACAAATTATAACCAAAATACCTTTATCGAAACCATATTTTACCCAAATGCCTCAATCAAAACCCTATAATCAACACAATAAGAAATAGAGAAAGCAAAAATGTAAAGGAAACATTAATGAAAGACATTTCAATTAAAAAAAAACACAGAATACATTAGAAAGCAAATAGAAAGCCAAAGGTTATAAATGCCAAGGAAAAACATACAAAGAAAGAGCACCCAAAGAAAGAGCATTACCCCATCAATTAACTATGCAGTTGAAGTAATAGTATTTGAATAGGAAAAGCAACCGTGGGAAACAATGAACTGGGAATTGCATAAACTACTGGCAGAAACAAAATTTGATTAAGAGAAAAAAAAAAAAAAAAAACATTTTGCTAACCTTAGGTATATATGGTTAAAGTATATTCAAATTAAATATAAGTAAAGAAACTTAGAAACATCTAGCAGAAGTCCTATAAAATGAATAAAAAAGAGAATAGAATAACTCATATAAGAAATGTGTAAAAGAATAAGTACCTATTTAGTGACAGATTGTTGTAGCATCTGACAAAGAAAATATGGTTGGCAGCATAGTATGCATATTGTAAAATTAATCACATAACAGCCTAACCATACACCAAATCTAATCCAATAACCTTAATCAAAATCAAATCTAACCCAAATGCCTAAATCGAATCTATAGTACCAAACACCCAAACATAAATCATAATTATGGCGTAATTTTAAAAAGAATAAAGAAAACCTTTACCGGTAATAGTTCCGGCTGCACTACGGTGGTGGCTGCCCAGACCTAACCCTAAATCAAAATCAATTCGATTGAAATAACCAAGTATAAATCATATTTAAATGATATAATTTTAAAACAAAACAAAAACCCTTACCGGTAAAGGTTTCGACGAAGTGACAGAACGGTAGGAAAAATAGTGAAGCGGTTTGCTTAATCGGCCAAATGAGAAGTTTGGATCTTTATCCTTATCTAGCGGTGGATTTCTCACAACCCACAAAAATCTTTGATCGCTGTTTTCTAAACCCACCGCTATTTCTTTCAACTATTTCTCCGAAAAGGATCCCAAGCTTCCGAAACATAGGAACACAACGCTTTGGCTCAGTTGTGAGTTTAGTCAATTCAAACACTTGTGCTCTTCTCCATCTTGAATGGTGTCTGACGTTTTGGGTTTCAGTTTTTAGAGCGTGCAATTTTTGATCTCTTGATATCTCTCTCCTTCTCCGTTCTCTGTATCGTAGGTTTTATTTGGGAGTATTGCAAGCCTTATAATTGGATTTTAACCCGTTACATTTTAGTTGTTTTCAGTTTCCATAACTCATAACTCAATGACATTTTTGTAATTAAACACACATGGGAACCACTAGTCATAACTCAGCAGTACCTTTTGACCAATCTACTTTTTTTTTTCCTGGGTTCGGTCTTCAGTTTTTTTTTTTTTTTTTTTTTTTTTTTTTTTTTTTTTTTTTTTTCACTGGGTTCGTTGAGATTCATTGATGGTTGTATTTGCAACGGTGGAGGAACAATGGTGGCTGATTAATTTTCTATTTGGGGTTGATTGGTGGTAAGATGGCTGATTTTGGGTTTCTCTTAGTTTCGTGGGTTGCATGTTTATGGCTATGAAATTTCTGGGTTTATGACTTTATGGGTATGAAATTTTCTAAGTTTATGGGTTGCTACGATTTTCTGGGTTTATGGGGTTTCTATGAATTTTTTTTTTTGGAATTTTCTGGGTTGTTTCTGTGATGCTGTGTGGTGAACTAGTCATCTTTCTTGCTCTTGCATTTGTGAAAGTGCCTTGGATGATGACAGGAGATTGTGGTTGGGCTACGATTTTTTTTTTTTTTTTGAGGAACAAATTGACGGTGAGTTTGGGTACTGAAAAAAAAAAAAAAAAAAAAAAAAGAAGCTGCACCGAGTGACAGGTATGGGGCCCACAAACAGTGTGAAAAATATTGAGTGATGACAAGTGAGTGATGGTGCCAAACGGGTAGGGTATTTTAAGTGATGAGTGATGAGTGATGAGTGATGAGTGATGAGTGACGAGTGATGAGTGACGGAAATTGAGTGATGAAAAATATTGATCCAAACAAGCCCTTAGTTTTCCTTTTATACCCTTTTAAACAATGTTGTAGCATTGCCAAACTATATAATGTATCGCTTTTTTAAGTTAAACGTGTCTGAATTATAGATAGGCAGTTATCCTATTTGTCAACACCTTCTTAATTGTAGGGAAAGGCTTCTGCTATTATATATAGTATATGATATAGATATATATATATATAGATATTAGACTAGCTTATAACCCGTGCAAATGCACGGGATTTTTATAATTGTGCTGGTTGTTTGTTATAGTATCATCAAAAGTACACTTCTTTTTTTATATAACATCATCAAAAGTAAATAATACTTCATTATAATAATATATATTAACATAATTTGAATAACGGGAAAAAGTTAAACTTACAGTAGAAGAAAAACAAAAACCTTTCTTCATAACATCATAAAAATTTAGATTCATAGCTCAAAATAACATTTATAATCCTAAAATAAACCAAAAGTCAAATAGTTTAACCCTTTGTTTATGGACTTCATGCTTTCTTTATTAAAAGTCTTTATGGGTCTAATGTTGTAAGCAACCAAGCCATTGAGGATCTTTTTGCATACCTGGACAAATTAGAAGATTTAGAACAAAATGTTAATGTTAAATTGATTCCAAATGAAGATCACATACAAATGCGAAATTAGTTCTACCATCTAAAATCTAGATCACATGAATGAGTGTTAGATAGCTCTTATCATTTCTTTTTCCTTTAAACATGTCTAATAAAAATTTCTAAATCAAAGTTTTACTTATAAAACAAAATCCAATAAAAAAAAAAACATAGGAAAGTATCTATTAGAATATAATCATATTTTTCTTATCTTTTAATAAGGTGTTGCCGAATTTCCATGGAAGATCAGAGAGTAAAAAAAAGAAAAATTTGGTAAAAACTCAAGTAGAAGATACTAAAATTGATAAGGGTAATGTATATGTATGTTCAGCTGTTTACCAATTGTAAGGCATCTACCTACTACCATAAAAAAAACTAATAATAATAAAAAAAAAAATTGTAAATCATTTGTGGTAGTGATGTAATACAAAGGAGAATTAAATGACTTCAACAATTTCAGTATCAATCTACAATCTAAGAGAAAATTCAGCCAAAGTCAATTGGAGAATTTGTTTGGGCATTTATACTATTGTAACTTGCACCATGAGCTTAAGAAGAAAACAATCATTTTTATGGTAAGCATTAAATGTAGTTTGTACTCGTTTTCTTGCCCACTAAAAGGAGGTAATTGAAAGACATTTCAGAAAATACATAGAAGTGGAAGTCTAATGAAAAAATTAAAATAAAAACCTTCATTGTCTCCAATCTGATAAAAAGTAAATTATCACGTTTTAAATTCCCCAAATTTTATAACATTGAAAAAAGAAAAAAGAGAAGAGAAACAAAGAAACAAAAATGATGAAAATGTGAGTCAAGGCTTGGAAGTTTGGGTGTGTGTGGGAAATATGAATGGAAGTTCCTCTAATAGGCAGAACTAAAATTTATGCTTCATTGCTATTTACAGGTTGCAACATATGTAAAGTTTGACCACTCTTTTAACTGTTTATGAGATGCAAATGCCCCATAGTTACAAAAAAGCAATAAACAAATTATTTGTTACAAAAAATGTTGAATTCATTCAGTTAGCCTATATTGATGTAACTGATTTCCAAAACTTTTTTTCAGATGAATAGGATGCACAAACGTATATAATTTCTTAGTGAACTAAAACACAAGCCAAAGCCCCAAAATGGTCATATCATCCACAACAAAGAAATGTCTCAACACCCAAACACAAATCCACAACTACCCAAAGTTTACCAACCACAAACCAACATAAATTCATTGGAAAAATGTTTGAAATAATAATAATAAATAGAGAAAAACTCACCTTATATAAGACTAACCGGTATAAGTAACGTTTGGGATTGTTGGGGAGAGAAAGAGCCAAGAGATGGGGAGAGTGTGATAGGAGGCAGTCTTAAGATTTCTCTCTCTCTCTCTCTCTCTCTCTCTCTCTCTCTCTCTCTCACTCTCACTCTCACTCTCTCTCTGTCTGCCTTATGGGGTTTCTCTTTGCAATTTTGGCAGTATGAAGGTGGTAGGAAACTGGTTATTGGCTGAAGGCTGGCTCTACAATGGTGGTGGCACTACATCCATAACTATCTCAAATAATTTCATGGTCCCTCTGGCGGCCAAGACTTTCACAACTTCAAAGTTGTTAGGAAATACAATTTTCTAGCTCATTGGGATTCAGCTAGATATGCCAATGAGCTTAAGGAACAAATAAACAATAATTATTAAAATAATATTGTACCTATTCTGTAGAAAAGAAGTACATGAATAGAGCATCTTTGCAGTTTTTTTAATGTAAATTATCAAAAAATTTTGATTAAGACCTTTGAATGTATTCTACAGTGTGAAACTCAAAGAATAAGAGGTGTCCTCCAACCAAACATGGTCTACTAAATGAATTACATGCAACCTGTCAACTTAATAGCAACCACACTCATTGTTTTGTTAATGAAAATTCACACACTAGCAACCATAAAGCTACAACAACAAAATACATTGTCTGCAATTGTCTACCATTAAAACAAAAGTTTAAAGTACCTAACCCTGGTAATTATGCAGATAGGGTGAGAGGCAATAAAATTTGAAAGAAAAAAAAAAAAAAAAAAAAAAAAAAAAAAAAACAATGACCTTTTTGTAACTCTTCAGCCATTGTTCTTATATGGTAGTTACAGGCTTCTTTCTCTGCACATGTTCACAAAAACTTTTACCTTAGGTCTTAAAACTTCCATTTGAAGTTCATAACTCTAAATTTTGTTTCCAATATATTAACTTATAAGTTATAACACTATTTTCTCAGACCCGAAAAAATAAAACAAAAATTGCCATATAATAACTTACAGATCACCTATAACAAAACTTAACTACATTGACTTGCTAAACAAAATTACAAACGACCATACAACTGTAATTTTCTTTTGGTCTTCATATAATAACTTTGGAATATTGTTTGTCATATGTTAGAACAGAAAAGGCATCAGACTCTCTCTCGGTCTCTTTCAATTTAACGGTTTATTTATTTATTTTTTTAATTGTGAGCATAGTAAATGGATAAATTTGAAAGCCCTCAAATAGTGCAACGTGCGGTATTTTGGAATTTTTAAACTGGATACGTGCTAGAATTTTAAGGGGTGTTTTTTCCTATGTGTTGCAATAACCTTGCTTAATGACTTCATGCTTCATCTCTAAATATTGTAGGTCCAAAGTTGTCAACAACCATGCTTTTGAACATTGCGTTTAATCTCATAATTTCTTCACCTACAATAGAATGTTAATAATTCAATAGCCGAAATAACAAAAGTTTTAGAAAGAGTACTTGGCTATTGAGGATCACACTACACACCCACTTTAAACCACTGAAAGCAGAATCCCAGGTTAGTTGTTCTAATTTTTCCTCTATTAACACACTGGATTTGCACTTCACTTTTGATCATCAAGGAAATAAAAATAGCAATGTTGCAGTGCTTATAATTTTCATGTGACATTGACAGACTTTGTGAAAAATTGGGAGGCTGAGAAAGTAATCTAGCTTCTTTTATATATATAAAGACATGCCTCCCACATAATGCAAAGACCAAATAACATGCAGAGAAAAGGCACCACTGACATTATATTAGTAAATAAGATTCAGTTAACCAACTCCAAAATGCAACCACCACGAAACAGGTTCCAAAAAAATAACAAATAGCTATATAATGTCATAAATACAATTGATCTACTTACAGAAGAGGATTCTTTTGCACACAGAAATAACCATTGATTAAAATGCACCAGAGAATGAACAAACAAAATCTGAAATTACTAAAGGATCAAACCTCATCCAATCAACCAAAACTAAATTAAGAACAAAAAAAGAGTCAAGTAGGTATCTAACTGGAAAATAGTGTTCATGAAAAATACTGATTTTACACCAAATAAAAATTTTATTCTTTGTAATAGGTGCAAATTTGTAAACCTGTCAAAAATTGATTTTACATAAAATATTAATAAGTTGTAGAATCTTACATGTTTTCTCAAGGTTGTTCAGCACCATCTTGTCTTGTCATCTTGCTCTAGTATGCTCCTGAGTCAGATTGAATACTTCTAACTCAAGCCTCATCACATCCATCAATGATATTCTACACATTCCCATAGGCAGCTCTCATACCTACATAATACTCAACAAAGACTAAAAAACTTAATTAAAAATTCCAAAAGAAGAAGAAGCTACTTCTTTTTATTTCTCCCCAAATCTTATAATTTTGTGGTTCTATTAGGCAAAGTTAGAAAACCTAAGAATGAGAATGTATAACACAGAATGAGGAAATTAGCAGAGATGAAAAAAAAAAAAAAAAAATTTACAGCAACTAAACTAATTTATGAAATTTACAAATGACAAATTTCTCTAATGAGTCCAAATAGAAATTCTCCATCAAATGAATAATACCCTTCATTCTTCCTCACACCTACACTGAAATTAGAGTTCAGAAGCAAATGATGACCGGGCATGAATTTATTTTGTTTTCAAAAGC
This sequence comes from Notholithocarpus densiflorus, assembly GCA_030021035.2. Lineage (NCBI taxonomy): Eukaryota > Viridiplantae > Streptophyta > Magnoliopsida > Fagales > Fagaceae > Notholithocarpus > Notholithocarpus densiflorus. The sequence goes on from JARYZH020000061.1 coordinate 112,015, forward strand.
CTTAAAATTTTTTTCTTTGATAAGTGAGTCACATTAAGAATATTGATGAAGATATATACATTAATCAAATTAATAAAAGAAATTCCTGTTTTTATTTTCCTTAAGAAACAAAGTAGAAACAGATATTGACTCAGAGTCAGACTAATAATGTATGCATCAAAAGTGAAATAGAAGCACTTCTCAGATTCAAGGCAGGCGTAATTGATTTTCTAGATAAGCTTTCTTCATGGGTCGGTGAAGATTGCTGCAACTGGAAAGGCGTAGAGTGTATGCTCCCAACTAAAAAATTCTGGGTCCCCACAAGGGCCACAGTTTATGTTATCAAGCTCAATCTTAGCAACCCAGCTGGACGCCACAGGCACTATGATTATGACGGAAGTGATGAACCAACAATTGAATCAAGTCCTTCTCCCCCTAATCCTAATTATCTTGCTTCTTATAGGTTGTCATGGCGCAGTAAGACAACTTCTTCTTTGATTCACTTTGATATTTAAATTACTTGGATCAAAGTTGGAATGACTTTGTTTAGCCAAAAAAAAGTTGGAATGACATTTAGGTTGCGTTTGGGAACTTGGATTTGAAATTAAATTGCAAATCCATTGATTTGAAATCAAGGGATTTCAAATCCATTGATTTTAGGAGTTATTTTAAATCTAAGTATTTTAAAATTTAAAATCCTTGGTGGATTTGCTAAATCTAAAATTTTGACCTTTTTTAAACTTTTCAAACAAATTATTTGGATTTTAATCACTCAAATCCAAATCCAAATGTCCAAATCATGTCATCCAAACACACCATTAGGTATTTGAATTCTTGAATTTTTTGGCATGGCAGAGAACTTGATGTATCTAATACCTCTTATATATATCCATCTTTTTCAGGGGATGTTTATCAATCATATTTTTCAAGGAATGTTAAAGCATCTGTTAAAGCATCTTTTTCAGGGGATGTAAATGTATCTCTTTCAGGGGAGATTAGTCCTTATCTCGGCAATCTGTCGAGGCTGACACATCTTGACCTTGATTGAAACTACAATTTGTCTACCAAAAATTTGAATTGCGTCTCAAGTCTCTCTTCTTTAAGGTACCTGTATATGGGGGGAGTGAAGATCAATCATACCAAAGCAGATTGGCTGCATGCAATTAACATGCTTCCTTTCCTTCTGGAGTTAAGTTTATGTTCATGTCAGCTTGAACACCTTCCATCTTCCCTTACTTTCCTTAATTTCACCTATCTTTATGTCCTCGATTTATCATACAACCCATTTAACACCTCCATACCTCAGTGGCTGTTTAATCTTAGGGGACTTACAACTCTTGATTTGACTTTTAGCAATCAGGGAGGAAAAATCCTTGATTCATTCGGGAGACTTGGACGCTTGCAATACCTTTATCTTGGTGGTAACCGTTTTTGTGGTTCAATTCCAGCTTCTATTGGCAATTTGTCATCCTTGAAGGAGTTGGACCTCTCATACAATGAGATGAATGGAACCATTCTAGAAAGTTTTGGCAAACTTTCAAAGCTAGTCAAATTGTATCTCCTAGAAAATTCTTGGGAAGGTGTCATAATAGAAGCCCAATTGATGAATCTCAAAAGTCTAGAAGAGTTTATGCTAACAACCGATAAAAATCAGTCTCTAGTTTTCAGTGTGACATACAACTGGTTTCCTCTGTTCAAACTTAAATCTCTTCATCTAGAAAGCTGTCTCATTGGCCCCAAATTTCCTTTCCGGCTTCAAGTTCAAAGTGAGCTTGCCCATGTCACCCTAAAAAACGTTGGAATCGTAGGCACTATACCTGAGGAATGGATCTCTACGATATCTTCTCAACTCGCCCACTTGGATCTATCCAACAATCAGATAAAAGGGAACTTGCCGCACCAATTAGTATTTCCAAATGTGGCTAGGCTATTTCTGCAAAGCAATTTATTTTCAAGCTCAATCCCATCAAATATTAGTGATCTAATGCCAAGCTTGCAATATTTAGATCTTTCAGATAACCACCTCTATGGTAAAATTCCTTTGTCCATATCGAAGAAGAAAAAAGAAGAAGAAAAAAAAAAAGAAAAGAAAGAAAAATCCTAAAGTTACCGACTTGCCGTGTGGAAAAGGAATTGTATGGTTTACAGTTTACGTTATGACTCTCGAACGAGTCACGGGGCGATAGTACGTGGAAAAACTTTTAGTAAAGGAACATACTAAGCCCATAAAGTAACAAAAGATAAAGAAAAAAAAAAAAAAAAGCCTGTAAACGGATAGGCCATGATTCACTTAACTTGGCAAAGGATAGGGATACACTCGCTTTCAAAAAATATATATATATATATTTATATATTTATATTAAAGGATGCACTCTGGGGGCACATGATAGACAGTAACCGCGATTTCTTTCCGTTGTTATATGATTATTATAAGAGGGTACTGAGTGATAGCAAACGTGAGAAAAAACAAATGTGGGACATTTGAAAAAAAAAAAAAATGTTATAGCATTTTAATATTATTTAATTAAAATGAATTAATATGACATTATAAATATAAGGATATGAGAGTTAATATCGAAGATATATAAGGAGTTAGTCAAATGTTTAATTTTATATTAAAAATGAAAGTTCGAGGTTTTTAAGATCGAACCATGATACTATCGCACATTTTTGGTGCGATGGTCACTCCATAAGTATAAGTGTTTGTGGGATATTGGGGGTAAAAGCGAGGTTCAAGTTTCTAGGAGGGAGCTTCACACACACATACACTTAGATTAGGTTAGAGTAGAATTTCTATCTTGTATAAAAAAACAAAAGATCATGATGTTATAATTAATTTAATAATTATTTAAAATATAAATAAATACATTAAATTAGTAAAAATAAAAAAAATAGTTAAAAAAGTCCAATTAAATATAGAGATCTATTTTTCAAATATTTTTTATATCATAACTTTTACAAGACAAATAAGAAATGTCAACTCCTAATTACCAAACATTGTAGTCTCGAAATTATATAGTTTTTTTTAGTGTTAAATTATTTATGCAACAAAATCTGGGGATTTTAAGAATCTTTTTAATGGTGATGAAAATATGTGCAACGAATGAAATTTTTCTTGGTCTCTAAAATGATTATATATTTCAGATTGATAAAAACAAAGTCCCTCACAAAATAATAATTTTCTTAATTAAAATTAAAATGAAACCAAAGTCATAAGTGATATACTTTGTAACAATCAATTACTCAAGCATTTGGTAGGTACATTCAAATGAATATTGTAAGGACATGATTTGGGTCCCTAGCCCAAGGGATTGATGAGTTTAGGCCCAAAAAGCCCAATACAATAAATTTGTAGAGAGTGGGCTGGAAAACTGGGCTTTAATGAGTTAGACAACAAATATAATGGATCCAGATGGCCAAAAAGTAAAGATAGATTGGTTTAATTTAAAGAAAATCATCCTTGGAACAATCCGAGGAGATCAATTCTTATATATTTCTCTTGAGTTTGATTACAAGTACAATTTTTGTTGCTACAGTGTTTTTCTCTCAAATCCCCGATCCCTTTCTCTCATGGTCTCCTTTTAGTTTTATACTATTTTCCTTCCTTCATCTCCACCCTCCACGTGTAGATTTTAGATTGCTGGTGTTGATACTTGTCCCATCAGCACCTTTCTGAGGTCTTTGAGAGTAGTTGTAAGGCTGAAATTTACTGTTCAGGTATTACTTCCACATTAATGCGGCCAGAGAGTTAGCTATAGAGCATTCAATGCGGTGGTAGCAGCTTTCTCTTGGATATTTCATAGTCTCCCTTTGTCCTGTACCTTCAGGATGTGTATCCTTACTAGTAGAATCTCCTGGAATGTTGCTCTGGAAGGCAGACCATATGCCTGGACTTCGACTTTGACCAGCTGAGGAGACATTCCTCCTCGGATCACCATCTTGGACTCTTATGACCGAACCTCACCTTTTCACTTCCCTAATACGGACTCCCATGACAATGTTTACCCGTCCTCGGACTACTTAGTGTCCTCGGATTGGGCCCCCGGCCCAATATTTACACAGATATATACTATTGGGCCTATCACCCCTACAATAGCCCCTCGAAATTCTCCTCTCTGGCTCCTCGGGAAGAAAGGAGGATTTCGATATCACTACAATTACCCCGCTTTTATTATACATCATTTCTATCTGGGCAGGTACCTTTTTAACTGCCCAACGCACGCTTTTGACGCTTTGGCATCCGATACACGTCTTCATTAAATTCTTGTGGCTCCATGTCTCCCATGTTCTATGGTGCGATGCGGATCCAACGGGTGAGGATTTTATTGGAACTCGGGCGGGAATTTTCCCGCTTGTCACTCTCTCTTTGATACAAATATTGACTGACCACTTCATTTACCTCACTTTAGCACTCATACACTGAACCTTTGCACTCATAAATATCAAGAGCTAGTCCGAGGAGAGTTTCCTATTTTGCGTAAGTCTTTTAACCCTTTCTGTTTACTTTTCCTTCTACTTTTCTTTGCACAGAGCCCTCTTCTCCCCGGCCTTCCTAATTTTCCTTTTACCACCTTAGTTTCTTCAACCCTTCTTCAAATATGGGTAGATTTGCTTACCTGGTAGACTCTACAGAGAGTATAGAGAGCTTTAAAGCTCAATATAGAATTCCTCCAGGAGTCTCTATTAGGTATTGTAAGAAAGGGGAATGGCACGAGAAGAGGCAAGAGGGAGAAGTGTTAATCCCAATGATTGCCTTTATAGAGGGTGGAATGAGAATTCCCACGGACACCGTCACTAGGGATTACCTTAGGGCTCATAGATTAGCTCCCACCCAATGTGCCCTAAACATGTTTAGGATTTTAGGAAGCGTAGACGCCTTTAATGAGAAAATGGGCTTAAACCTTACTCACCATGATGTCAACTGGGTCTATAACTTCCACCACCTAAAAGGGCAAGGTTACTACCTAACTCCAACAAAGGCATGAACAAAGATTTCCTGATCGTTTCAGGGGAGTGGCACGATGGCCTCCCCTACCCGACGAGAAAGGGGGAACCAGGTGGGGTTTTTAGGTCTAGGTTTACTATTTTAAAGTCACCCCACTTTTCTCCGTTTGTGTTTGTATTTGACGTTTCCTTTGATTTGTGCCATTCTCCTTTCTAACGGTGTTTTTTGTTTTCCTAATGGTTTTGCAGATAAGCACGCTGCCGAACCGAACTTCAACCTCGTCAACAAGCCCAACCTAGACAAGATCCTTAAGGCCGAGGTGTTTGTCCATAGTGATGGTCAATTACGAGTGGCACACTTAATCCTCGAATACACCCCGCTTTCATCAAGTTTCCAGGCGCTGAAGTACGTGATTAGAGCAAAAGACCCATGCCAGCATTTGATCAACGTTGCCGTGCCGGGCTTCCTCAACCCAGGTCTAAGACCATAAGGTGTCAGTACAAGGCCGAGGACGAAGCCACCCCTTCACAACGAGCCGTCGAAGAGGAAGAAGAAGAAAAAGAAAAAGAAGTGGTTGAGGTGCCTGACTTCGAGGATGAATCCGAGGACGATTTTGAGGTCTTCAACCGACCTGAATTCTCGGAGGTCCCTCTCGGTGACTTCAACCACTTGCCTTCAGCCCAGGTAAGCCAAACGTAAGGAGATCCCTCCATTCCAGAAGCCATGGGGATACAACGCAAGCCCATGGCTGGTCTTCTGGATGTCATGGAGTCTCAGTCTGGGAGCAAGACGCCCGAGAAGATTACTTAAGCCAAGCTCCCTCCTCCTCCATCCACTTTGCCTCCCCGACCTGATCCTATGAACTATAAGAGAAAAATGGATCAAAGAGACCATGAAGCGGTGGAAGGGGGGAAGGGTCACTCATCCAAGGAGGCCGAGCTCCAGAAGGGAGCTAAATAGGCCAGGGTGACACAAACCCTGGTGGAGAAGAGAAGTGATCCCCAGGTTGGGATCTCGGCCTGGACTCCCGCCCTGATATTGGATGGAGCCCCCTTGCCTACTGATGCCTCGATCCGAGACTTCCAGCAAGGTAGGGCTGGATACGTGGTTGATGCCTGGAGCAGGCCTTGTTGCTGCCCGGAGACATGGCCGACTTAAGGTCAATGAGGAAGCACGAGGTCTTCCTCAGTTTAAAGAAAGACTTCACCCTGGTAAGTTCACCAATTGCTCCCTTTCCTTTTTATTATTATTATTATTATTATTATTATTATTTAATATTCATGCTTATTTTTGTTTTTTCTAACCTTCATATTTCTTTTTATTTCTTTGAAAGACTGTCCAATCCGCGCACAGGGCCAAGGAAATAGTAAACACCTCCCACAGGATGATGAAGGATGAGAAGGCTAGGCGTATTGCTGTCGTGGAGGCCTTCAGAGTGGCAGATAAGAAATCCCAGGAGTTGACCACTAAGCTCATTGAAGCTGAAAGAGATAAGAAGAGTGCTGAGGCAGCACTGGACGGGGCGGAGAGGCAGGTGGAGGCTCAACGCAAGCAGCTTCGCCAGGCCGAGGATGAGCTCTTCGCAACCAAAGGCCAAATTAAAGTCCTGACGAAAAAATTGGAGGAGGCCGAGAAGGCCAAGGAGCAAGCTGAGCAGGACGGATACGATGTGGGCGTGGCAGAGATTGAGGAAGCTCTTAGGGCTAAGGTCTCGGAGGTATGTAGATTTTACTGCCTCCAAGTGTGGAATGAGGCTCTTGACCAAGCTGGGTTTGAGGCCTCCTCTACCCTTAGGAGAGTAGAGAATGTGTATTACCCTCCAACCATCCGTGCATTGGGCTCCAAGGGCTCCAAGGCTGACACTGCTTCCAAGGAGGCAGATGAAGGCAAGGAGAGTCCAACCAAGGCTCTTCCTACCGCCAACATTCCCCCCAAGGAGGCAGAGCAATCTGAGGTTGCTGAAAAGGTAGCAGACTCAGTAAAGGAAGTAGCCGATGATGCCAACCTGCCTCCAATTGCCCCCAAAGACCCTTCCAAGGAAAAAGAGGCTTCCCACAACATGGAGATTGTGCTGACAACTTTCCCTATACCTACTAAGGAAGACCCTAGAGGTAAAGCTCAAGCATCCTCCACGGCAGCCTCTACCCAGTCTACCAAGACTCCAAAGAATAAACTTGTAATAAAAATGAAGCCATAGATTGTCTTTCTCTTTTTTTATTTTTTATTTTTTTGTTGCTGTCTTTGTTTCCAAGCTTTGTAATCCATTCAACCTTTTGTAATCTATTGGCCTTTTTCAGAGGCTTGGTTTAATGATAATTGCGAGCTTTACTTTTATACTTGTGATGTTTACATGGATCCAAATATAGTCTCTGTTTCATTTAACACTTAGCCAACGTGACAATGAGATATAACTCCATTTATTTATCTGCATAAGTAGTAGCATAGTTATCACACCTTATATGATCAGTAGTAGGACAGGTTAAACCTACTAAGTCTACAATCTCGGCAAAGTATAACCTTAACCTCAAAAACATACACAATGGTAGAGTATCCATTCATGTTAGGCTCCACCTAGTTCTCCACTCATCAGTAAGTCTACGGAATTGGAGCTGACAATCAGTTCTTAAACAGATCATGGATATACTTTCAAATGTTTTAAATGATGCTCATGAATATCCATTTGATCATGCCACTTCAATGAAAATCTATGTCATTCAGCATGGCATAACTAAGGTTCTGTTTAGCACTTAGTCAGATAATAGGAAATATCAATTTACCCAAGGTATGTGGTCCGAGGATCCAGGCATGACCGAGGTTCTGTTTGATACTAAGAAAAATGATATGAAGTATTAATTTACCTAAAGTATGTGATCCGAGAAACCAGGCATAACTAAAGTTCTATTTAACATTTAGTAAAATGACATGAAGTATTAATTTACCCAAAGTAGGTGATCCGAGGAACCAGACATAACTAAGGTTCTGTTTAACATTTAGTTAGATAATAGGAAATATCAATTTACCCAAGGTATGTGGTCCGAGGATCCAGGCATGACCAAGGTT